>JBCEWC010017866.1:0-12265 GCA_038996855.1 Solanum aculeatissimum
TAGGATTCTATATACTATTGTTATTCCTATTCCTATTCTAAGTAGGATTGTATTTACCTATTCCTATTCTAACAATTTCCATATGTATTACCAACCCAGTCAATAATATACATCTACATCACTGAGTAAAAAGCATACCCTAACCCCAAATAAGAAAAAACAAATTAATACATAAGGATGTGGACCATCCGCCCATAGTCCTGCTTGAGTGTCCACAGTCAACAAATCAAGACTTACAATATCTCTCCATTTCTTGATTGTATCTCGATTCCCAAGGCTTAGCGTGGCATTTCTAGCTCTAGCAGAAAAATTGAGGCAGGATAATGTCTCAGACAAATTTGAAGCATTCGGGCAGACATTAACAATCAGAAGCGTCTTTGCACTTTCACCTGCAAAAAGAAGAGAAAAAACATTAGAGGTATCTAGCCAGCAAATAGACTTACAAGGAAAAACAGAATAACAGAAATTAGGAACATGTAAGAGGTGTTACAACAACTTATTACACAAGATACTGTAAGGCAAAAAATGACAACTCTTTCCTCCAGATGTAAACAAAGATAGCATCAAAAACATAAATGTTAAAGAGACTTATTTAGTTTCGACTTATGCTTATCAACTAATCTGCTCAATATGCAGCTTCAAATAGTAAGCACCACTTGTGTTGAATTTGACCATCTCCTCTAAAAGCTTAACTTGTTAGAGATTGCATGTTGTTATTTACTTAGTTATATCTTCATTACAACCCCTCAAGTGCAGGCGTGATTATTCTCATGAGCCAAACGCATGAAATTATCATTATGATAAAGAGTAACAGTGAGAATTGAAGCAGGATCTCGCCTGCTCTGACACCAAGTTGAATGGTGTGAGAATCTGATATAAAAGCCTAAGTTGTTCGAAAGAATACTTTTATTTACCTAATTATATCTTCACCAACTTGCACATTAAGTGAGTTTCCAATTTTGGCCTACACAACTCCAACTCTAGGAGAAACGGTGTAGGCCGAAAATCAAAGAGCAGAATCCAGAAAGTGCACCCTTCAGAAAGCCTCCCCTTTTATTTGGAAAATCCATGCACGTATCCAGCCAAATATACATTTTATGATTTTATGATAAAGTGTAAGGTGGATCAATCAAAATATACATACATATATTACCATACTCAATATATCAGATTGTAAGCTATAACAGTGAGGCAACAGTCTCATACTTGTCCCAGTATTCGCAGTCCATCTTTCTTCCCTTGAAATATACATGATTAGTTACATGTTTAAATACTTGTAACAGTGTCTCAAGTTGAAAGATGCGAAAAATATGTATCATGTATAGTATCTTAAAAGCCCCTAGCTACAAGACAGTTTTCCCATGTATTTCCCCCATATACACACGCTCATTTCATGGCTTTAATTTGAATTGACAAGGACCGTCCTCACACTTTTTTTAATGCTTTCTTAAGCTGAAAATAGTTTCATCAATCATAAGAATATGAAAGTTGGATTTCTAGAATTATTTCCAAATCCCTGTATGATACAATCCAGAAATCTAAAGCTACAAGTAATTACAATAATATAGATCAATCAATAAATCAATGATGCCTCAATCCAAAGCTAGCTATGGTGGCGATAAAAGTAAACAAAAAATAATAAGAAATTTAGTTGCAGTAATAGAGAAGAGTGTAAAAATGATGAGTAAATGTCGATATAAAATCAAGCACATTGAGTAGAGCTCTTCAATCTAACTGAAGATCAGTTAACTGAATATTACAAAAGAGCCCTTCACCATACAAGAGAAAGATGACCTCATCCTCTAGTATGATCAGCTATAGTCCATGAGCATATCTAAGAGATTATAGAAAATACTTGATGAAACAACTTATATACCAAGGCATATAGCTTGAGACCTACTTTTAACTGGAAAAAACAGCGGTCTACAAGAAATTTCTAGAAGAAGCGTTGCAAATGACCCAGGACAACTTTTAAATAACAAGGTCAACAAGCTACTCCCTCTATTTCAATTATGTGTCTTACTTTCCTTTTTAGTCTATTTCAAAATGAATATCACTTTCTATATTGAGTAATCTTTTAACTCAAACATCCCACACGGCAATGTTTAAGACCACAAGATTCAAAAATCTTCCTTCTTTTTCTAAACTCCATGCCCAGTCAAACTAAGACACACAAAATGAAACGGACGGAGTAGTAACTTTCCTTTCCTTCTAAAGCAGAAACAGTTGCACATAAGTATGAGTCTGTGTGTGGGTTTGTATGTATTTATATGTATTACTATTACCAATATAACAAAATTGAATAATATGAAACAAAATATTAAAGAATATATTGACCAATATTATAATCAATTGGTTACCTAGAGAGTCTGCAAGTACTTTGGTGAGCATTGAATTTCCATAAGGAACAATGTCTTTTTTTGATGTCAAGGAATTCAAAACATCTCCCAATCTGCATGTCAATATCAAAGCAGAGTATATAGACACAGAAAAAGAGCAGTAAAACACAGTATGACAGTGTTTTTTCTATCATTTCTAATTGTTTCGCGTATACGCAATTAATATTTCACAAGTGTCAGTATGACAGTGTTTTTTCTATCATTTCTAATTGTTTCGCGTATACGCAATTAATATTTCACAAGTGTCATTATAAAAACTAATTTAAGAAATTGGTTTTCCTTGGGTAACTATGTCCTCAAAAGCTCTAATGTAATCAGCCCGTGCGTAGGAGCTCTTGTCACACACTTGATTGTGGGACCAACTATCCTCTTTAAGCTTCCATGTCTACAAGCACTGTTTTTTAGAATTCTCCCAATGATCTTGCATGTATGAAATTTGAGAAATAAGACATCAGATAAGCTTTTAAAAGGCAATATTTGATTTCTGGTTTAAAAATCATCACATGAATGTCATCAGCTAAAAAAGGGCATTCAGAGTTCCAATCCAAAAACAGAAATATACTGAGAACAAAGAGATGGTATCATGGGGCCAAAAATGCAAAGTGGTCCAATAAATTCCATTTCTGATTCAACAAATACATTATAAACTCCATACTATAATGTCCTAGACATGGGAAGCAAACATGCACGGGTTAAGAATAAAGTATTGTTGATAACAACATGAATCACTTACGCAGAAAGAGATTTCATGACATGAAGCAACTCTGTTGCATGTTCCCCACTATCCTCTTCAATATTGTTTGCACTTCCAGCCAAATCAACGAGAGAAAGCTTGCTGTATGAGGTCTCTCCAGTGATCAAGTTGGAATAATGTATATGTACTGTGACGATCCTAAAAATTGCAAGACCAAAGAAACATGAAACAAGAACTTAGAAAAAATGGTAAGCACACCGATATTTTTCTCCAAACAATTCAGGAAAAGGAATGCATCATATTTACTAAAAGAAAGTTAGAAACTGCATTTACCTTGCAAGAAGCACAGATACAGTCATACAGAGACATAACATAGACAGGGTTGTGCCTACATGCTAATCAGGATAGTTTTACCTTTCTTTCCTTTCCAAACTTTAAATTAGAAAATCGGAGTTTCAAGAATCAAAAGTTAAGCCAAGAGTATGAAGGAGTGTACAACTGATGCAGCTCCAAATACCTCAACGAAATAAATTATATGCAAAGCAATGAGTTCAACAGAGAGGAACAGCAATTTTAGACAAATCAGAATCTGGACTGATATTGTGACAGGAATGAACAAATTATTCTTATGTTGAGTATGTCTTTTTTCACCATTTTGAATATGATCATGTCCAACATGAACTAAATTGTTTTTCTTTTTGTGAAGAAAAAGGAAAACAATTATTTTTTCTGTTGAACATGTTCACATTCAAAATGGTGCTTTTCTGAAGAAAAACACAGCTGTTTCCAGAACTGTCAAACAGTATATGACAGAATATCTCAAGTTTTCATGGACATCTTGCTCAGAGGACTTCAGATTAACTCATGGGCAGATCATAAAGCAATCAAGAAAGTTGACTTTCCATAAACATAGATGAGAAAAAGGACAGAATCAACAGTAACAGACAAATACCAACTGGAAAGAGTTGTAGACCATACAGATGAGAAACTCTAAACTTTGATACATCACTTCCTCGATTCTGAAAAGCAAATTTGAGAACTCTGCCAAAGTCTATTGGATTTTCAACTTTTTCTTGCAGAAGTTCTACAAAGCAATCCAATAACCCCATGCGGACCTTCGGCAGATCAGTTCCAGAATTTATGAGCAGATCTCGTATCTGCAATAATTGGAAAATCTCTAACATCAAAAAATTTAGGTATGGATTCCTTATAGGATCTGCATAAGATGAGAAAGCAATCAAATCTAAAAGATAAACAAGACATCATATAAAACCTGTTCATTATGAAGTTCAGAAAAGGAAACTGAGAAATTAAATTTGGATGTCGATGTTGAATCGGAGTTGGCTAGATCAAAGAGCTCCTCAAAACACCTAGCATATAAACCACGATCGTGGCTGGATCCTTCCTGCATGAAGGGGGGAACGTGAGGAACCAACCTTAACTTCAAACCAACAGATTAAATAGTTGAGTATTTGGCAGATCAAAACTTGGTAAAGGCCCAAGGTATTAAATGTGTCTCAATTATACCATCGAAATTGAAATTTGAATACCAACACCAAGTATACAAACTTTGAAAATTAACCTCCTAGTGGAAAGGTTTCATAAGATCTTATGCATTTAAACCTTTCCCAGCTAAAACGTCACAATTGGCAGTTTTTCAGAACGCATAAAGAGAACAAATGTATAAATCGTTCAAAAGAAACAGATGAACTTAAAAGGAAAACAGCCGTGAACAGATGAGTGAGAGACCATTGTGTGGGTCTTTCCTGAGAGTGCTTGCCCATAAGCAAATATAGCCACATTGTATCCATCGAATGCTGACTGAACAAATGGCTGAACATCACTAAAAAGTTCAACTGCACAAGGAGAAACTAAAAATGTTAAGTTACACACTCATTCAAGATCTAGTATAGAAAGAAAACAAGTAAATCCCCAATACCTTGTCCTACATGAGGTCCATAGACCCTGTCTAACTCAAAATCCTTCTTCAGATTAGCTCCGCTATCATCAGCACTATTGATACGAACTGTAACATCATCAGGAAATTCGACAATGGATGGACCTTCATCTTCAAAAAGAGGTCTCACGCGACAAAACACTTTGATGTTTCCTGAAATAATAAACATAAGGTCATCTACATATATTATGTACTACAAACACATCTGATATATCTCTATGCCTATCAATAGGCAACAAACATTCTGTCATAGTACTGCAAGATTGCCTTTTTCTGGATTACAGTTTATTTCCAGATTTGAACATTTCATGTATATTGAACATACACGTGTGTGTACAAGTGCTGATGTACATGCACAGATTTCTTCTCAAAAGAAATCGTATATGCCCATTTTAAGAGACAAGGTTGGAAGCTAGAACAATAAAGCCAGAAGCATAGACTAAATACCTTGGGCAGTTAATAAGTCATTAAATAACCTTTTCTTCTCCGATATCAGAGGTGAGAGTCTAGCTTCTGTTTCAAGTGCAGCTTCATCTGAATAAATAGAGAGAGAAACCAGAAAACCAAAATGATCAGAACGCTAGTTAACAGAAGCCATCATAACCAAAACTCATTAGACAAAAGGACGGTAGATGACAAAGGAAAAGACCAGAAAGAATTTAGCTGTACAACATTCGCAGAAATCTTTCCTCAAAGGCTTCGGAACTTGATTAAACATATGAAGAAGTTGTGAACTAACTTCAAGTTGCATCTGTGTCTTACTTTTGGTTGATCCATCTATTACAAAATCAAAAAAAATCTGCAAAAACCTTATAATTTACAGGTGTTTGACACGGTCTCCTAAAAAGGACATGTTAGAAAAGCAATCTAAAAGGAGACAGAATGGAAAAAATTAAACATAAGGTACTTTTAACTGATAGTAATAAAGATTAACCTTCTTATCTTAGACAAACAAGTTAGCAAGGATAAACTTCTTAATTGTGGAAAATATAGACTCTTAACTAAATCTTCAACTTTGATATCTCAAATGTCATGGTGGATTTAAGAACAACATATTGAAGCAGATCATTGTGATAAGATTTTATATCAAATTTAAACTTTATTGACTCTCTTTAATTAGAGTTATGCACAAAAGGCATCATAAAGATGCTTAACATATAGTCACACGCCTATAGGCATTCTCGAGGAGATTAGAACTTTATCTTTAAGAAAGTCTTGGGGCTTTGACTAGAGATAAAATTATAATTATTTTAAGAATGCCTAGAAGCATGTGCTAGTGGTTATTTGGTTAAACTGGGTTGGACCTCATGGAAAGCATCAAAAAATAGAAGTGTACATGTAAATATGTAGATATAGTACAGTTCATTTACCAAGCTTGCGGGTTCTATCAGCAAGTACACCAAGGTAGCGTGTTACACGATCTAGTTTCGCCATGGAATATTCCTGCAGGTCGCTGGCTTCTTGCCTCAGCTCTGAGTAATCTTCCTTGACAAGCTGCCCAGAGAAAAAATGTATACATTCAGTAAGAAATTACTTAATTGTGTTTCCCCTGAATAGATAATGTTATCTAAGAATAAGATCTTTTTTATTTCCAGAAGAAGGCATCCTAAATTACCCTAAGGGGTAAAATAACATTAGCTCCTTTAAAAAGATCTAGCAGCAATTCTTTTAAAGCCTTGTGCATAATATAGTACAAGTAATCATGGAGTTCCATGCTAACGCACTACATCAAAACAACTTTTTAAAAGGTTTGATTAATTCTAAGCAGGATGCCCTTCAGCAAACTGGAGAAACATGCCAAATACAAAGTTCACATCACTATATTTGCATGAATAGGCAGCAATCAGTCTTTCTATAGTGTCTTCTTCTTGATTTATCTTACTTTTTCACTGCATTACGTGGTCCAGTCAAGTCATCCATGTACAATATAGGAATAATATGTTGCCATGGCATTCCAACAAAAATATAGATAGTGGAGCTAAGGTCTACTTAGACTCTACCCTCCCCAAACCCCACTTGTGGGACTATACTGATACGTTTTTGTGGTGTGCAGATTCTTCAATGTAACTAACAATTAGCAAAAAACTTAGTCATACCTACTAGATACCTCCACATACCCATACTGGATACTAGAAAGAAATTTTAATGGGATCTTTCACCCTAAAACTGGAAAGAAATTTTAGGCTACTAAATCAATTGAGAACCCAGAGGATTAACTTTTCCACCACTCAAGAGTATGAATATGTACTTGTATCAATCACTTGTACTACTACCACTAAAAATGACATTGGCATAAGTAGTACCAAACACACCTTCTATCAAAAACGGGAAATTGATTAGGGAGATTTCGTGCGGTCAGAAATTAATAGAGACTCTTATCTCTAGTAATTAATGTCTTGGTAATAACTGATGGGGATCTCTGTCCTCCACATACCAAAGTTAATACTATTAATTGTGAATCTGAGACAAATTTACTTGAGCCTGCACTTTATCACTAGAGAGTAAATACTAGAACTTGTAGATAGAGCTCTCTCTCTCTCTCTTTTTTTATGACAAGGGGATAGATAGAGAGAGAGATCTCTCTCAAACATAACCAAAACTACATGGAATGTAGTCAGCCAACCATTTTAAACAAATCAAGAAAAAGCTCAATATAATTTCAAAATGGAAGATTTACGCCATCATTCAAAAGTAATTCAACTTTTCTAATAAATTAAGAACTTAACACTCAAAATTCCCATCTCTCTATCTTCTTTAGCAGAAAATATAATTGACAGCATTTGGAGCTTACATTTTTTAAGAAATTTAATGATTGGAAAGTAGACAGGTCTGCTGAATTTTTCAACCTTCTGAAAGAAAATCAGCAGCTATCTTTTTCAGTAAGTTCCTGCTACAAAGATCTAACATAGGTACGATCCTGAAAAGCCTTGGCCATGGAAACAAATTTGGAGGTTGAAAAGATGTTTTGAAGACAGTGCTAATTCCATTCATAAGATAAAGGCCAATTATATATGTTTGTGTTGCTTTGGCCACAGAATGAAACAAGAAAATGAGGCTGAAAGAGTTTTATAGGTGCTAGAGTCTTTACAGGATTAGCTGGGGTAGTTTTGTTTTGATGCTCCTCAGCTTATATTGTACAGTGGCCACAGCACAATCCTCTTGCTGGTTTATTTATAATATTGCCTTATCTTCTCAAAAAACAAATTATAGCTCTCCATGTTATTAGTGTATAATAGCATCAACCATGCATACTACCACCTCTACCACTAGTGAACATCTCTTAGTTCCACAAGACAAAGTTGTGATCCTCAAATTTTTATCCAATGAACGAACTTGCTTAAACCAACTTGTTATCAGAATCAGAGAGAAAATTGTAGAATTTGTAGACATCTCTGTCTCAAGCTAACCGCATAGAATTTTTTTTTAAAATCTCCATTAGCAACTAAGAGGGGCCAAAGAGAATTCAATATACTTCCAAATGAAATCTTTTACCGGTGGTGGAAAAAAATTCAATTTATTAAATAAATTTAGGATCTTGATTACCAACTTTTTGAATCTCCAATAGTATAGCTGTACACTAGTTCTAAAATATACACAATCTAGTAGCAAGCTAACCATTCCCAACAACAAAGACCAAAATTGAATTTTTCACCCGAAGCAAAAAAGAACTTAATAATTAACATTTCTATCTCTCGATAACACTACTGTACATTAGTATCAATCACTCTAACAGCTATAAATGACCATTAATCCTCTACCACTAGTTTCCAGAAAAACTTCGAACTCGAGTGAATACAAAAAAGAAGACATCTTTCCAATTGCATTGTATTATAGAACACTTCAATATACAAAAAAAAAAACACTAATACCTGCAGATAAAAGTATTACAAACCCTTTTTTTTTATTTGCACCGGGTGTCTGAGTCTCTTAGAGCCCCGACTAATCCCGGTGGTGCACAGGCCCTCGGCAAGGAGTTTCCCGCAAGTGCACCACAGTTAATTCAGGTTTTACCCAGTCCGATGGCCCTCAGAAATTGTTTGCACCCAGTGGGTTTCGAACTTAAGACCTTGAAAGGGAGCAAACCCCAAGGCTCAAGCCAATTGCCACCAGGCCAACCCCTGAGGGTTAAAAG
This sequence comes from Solanum aculeatissimum, assembly GCA_038996855.1. Classification (NCBI taxonomy): domain Eukaryota; kingdom Viridiplantae; phylum Streptophyta; class Magnoliopsida; order Solanales; family Solanaceae; genus Solanum; species Solanum aculeatissimum. The sequence goes on from JBCEWC010017866.1 coordinate 9,183, forward strand.
TATTACAAACTTTTCCATCTCTAAATAATATAATTGTACACTAATTCTAGAAACAGACAAAATCTAGTAGCAAGCTAACCATTCCCAACAACAAGGACCAAAAACGAATTCCAAAATTGAGTTTTTCACCCTAAACGACTTAAGAACATAATAATTAACATTTCCATCTCTAAATAACACTAATGTACACTAGAATCAATCACTCTAACATCTATAAATGAACAAGAACAAAAAACCTCAGCTAAAATATCTATAAATGAACATAGCCATTAATCATCTACCACTAGACTAAAAAAACCTTTGAACTCTAGTAATTAAAAAAAAAAAAAAAGATGTCTTTCCAATTGCATTGTATTTTAAAACACTTCAATTCTGTTCAATTATACAAAAACACAGTAATATCAGAAAGCTAACCATTTCCAACAACAAGGACCAAAAATGAATTCCAAAGTTGAGTTTTTCAACCTAAACAACTTAAGAACATAATGATTAACATTTCCATCTCTAAATAACACTAATGTACACTAGAATCAATCATTCTAACATCTATAAATGAACAACAACAAAAAACCCTCAGCTTAAACATCTATAAATGAACATAGCCATTAATCAAGTACCACTAGACTTAAAAGAAAAAACTTTGAACTCGAGTAATTACAAAAAAAAAAAAAAAAAGGGAGATATCTTTCCAACAGCATTGTATTTTAAAACACTTCAACTCTGTTCAATTATACAAAAACACACTAATATAAGCAGATACAGTACTAAAACGACGTAATTGACATGAAAGGAATATAGACCTTTAGTTTGTCCTTCAATTTCAATAGCTTAGAGTTGATAGCGTGTTTAGATAACTCTGAATGCGGTGCACCTGTTGAAACTGCTGCGGCTGAGATCGAGTACCGTCGAGCCAACGGCGGCGGTCTCTGATACTCTTCATGCTCCGGCGACTTCCGAGGTTGAAATCCCGGCACATCCCAACTCCACCTATTGTTGTTGCTCTTCTGCTCCGCCATTGATAATCAAACAACAAAAAATAGTGAAAATTTAGGGATAAATTTACCTTCAAATGGAGCAAAGAAGAGAGATTAAGCTCTCTCTCTCTTCCTCCCTCCCTCCCTCTCTCTCTGTTTCTCTCTCTAAAAGTTTTTTGCTTTTTTGTATATTTTCTCTATGGATTTTGGAAAATTGAATTTGTGGTTTGAATTTCTATTGAGGGAATGATATAAATTTTTCACTTTTCATCCTTGGATTTTTGGGTTGGTATTAATTTAGTCCTTTGAATTTTTTGGTATGTTATTTGACTAGATATGTAATTGAGTTAAAAGATTATTTCACTAAAAAAAAAAATTGGCAATGTTGTTTTATTATAATTTTATATTTGAGAAAATAATATTTATAACAAAATATCTCTTAATTTTACTAGATTTCTTGGTTGACTGACATATTATGTAAGATAAGATCCATATTAATTTTAAATACACAAAAATAGAATTTAATTATCTATTTTTAAGTGTAGTAACCAAAAGTATTAACTGGAAAAAAATATGCTAAAAATTGACTTATATCTTCGATTTGATATAAATGAATCCAATTTAAAAGTATTGCAAGGAGGTAATTTCCATTTATGTGTACTATAATTTTTAAAAAAATATAATTTTATTTGTCTTAATTTTTATTAAGCATCTAATAAATAAATTATTTGATTTGTAGGAATAAAATCAAATTTAACAAGAACATTTGTTTTCTATACTTAAATTAATTAGTAATTCTAGGAAAAATTATTGTCATTAGAATAATAAGAATTTATTTCAAACAATGACTTAAATTAATGTTTATATTCAAAATTAATTGGATAAATTAATTTTCTTGTATCTAAAATTAATCTAGATTTTTTTCTCATCTAACATGAAAAATAAAAAAAGTAATCTAATATGATATACTAACAAAAAAATCTTATTTAGAGAGGAAAAAAATTCTTTTTAGGAAAAAAAATTATAGTTGGATGACTCTATAAAGGAAAAAAATCAAAATTAACTTCAATAAGATCTTGTCAATATATACCTAAATGACCCATTTAGAAATTATTTAAAGGCTTTAAAAACAATGAAAAAAGATAGAGGACTAAATTGAAAGCAATGTTTTTTCTCAAGGGTCTAATAGGTAAAATTAACTAAGTATAAATGTGTACTAAACGACGCCGTAAGATTATTGGTGACATAAAAAAGAGCCACCCAAAGGCATTGGTATTCACAAGAAAATATGCGTCGCTCATGAAATAAGGACTCGCTCTCAGCAATTATGTTTTATTTATCTTTATTTTAATTTAATTTTTGAATTTAAGTTATAAATATCGATAATATTTTTACGATATTAACATGCTATAACAACTTCTTCTTTTTTTATATTATTATGAAGTATTAATTTTGACTTTCGTTGTCGTAAGTCAATTTTTATTTGGCGCCATCGGACCTATTGAGACTCTTGGGAGGGCTCATGACGATTTTTCGAGAAAATTTGGCCCGGAGCCCTAGCAATTCCAGAATCCACAGATTAACACCCACGAAAAACTGCTAAAATCATTTGATTCATGTTCCAGAGCCCATAAAATGCTCCTAGGCGTCGTCCAGCTCCACCAGGCCTATTGGGACTCTTGGTCGGCTCGTTACAGACGGGTTCATATAATTTTTTGGGAGAATTTGCCCCGACAACCCCAGAATCCATGGGCGTTCTATGAAAAGTTTTGGAGCCCATAAAATGTTCTCAGGCGTCGTTCGGCTCCACCGAGCCCATTGGGACACTTGATCGGCTCGTTACGGACGAGTTCATATAATTTTTTGGAAAAATTTGGCCCGAAGCCCCGACAACCCCAAAATCCATAGATGTTCCATGAAAAACTAGTTCAGGAATTCATAAAATGCTCTCAAGTGTCGTCCGACACCACTAAGCCAACTGTGATATGATAACCTTTTCAACTCTATTTATTTCAACTACAATTTTGGAATACTTGTTGAATATTAAATGTTTAAGTGGAGCATTATGAGTGCACCATTAATGTTTAAGTGGAGCATTAACTATAAGTG
>JBCEWC010017867.1:0-12265 GCA_038996855.1 Solanum aculeatissimum
CCCCTAGAACTTATGTGCTACATGTTTTAGCTTCCGCGTTTCCGAACCGATGATGAGTGTAATGATGCTATGATGGCACGATGTGATTAGGCATCCATTTTGAGGCTAGTGTTGGATTTGATCATTGATGATTGTTGGTGAGTTCCTGTGCTTCCGGGATAAACCTAGATTTTGCTTATGCTTTGTTATGTTGAGACTTTAAGATTCACTTTATGTTCTATCATGAGGTCAAGCTAGTAACATGTTCTAGTCTCCACCAAAATCTATGATGTAGAGGCATAAATTGGACTTATGATTTTGTTATTTCCCTTAAAAGGAAACTATGACTTAATTTGCATAAGACTATGTTCCTCTTGCTTACTCATTTATAAATTGTCTTTTTTCCCTTATATATGTTTATGTTATGAAAAAGATTCATGAGCTCCTTCAGGTATCACATTCACCGTTTCATGGTTAGGTCCTAGGTTCGGTCATGACAGGAGCATCTTATAGTGAAATGCTCAGCCTAATAAAACATTTTTCCCAAAAAGTCTTTTAATTATTCCATTAACGCCTTCAACTCTTCTAGGGCCATGCGATGTGGATGTATTCATATAGGTTTGGTATCTGAGAGGTGATTTATGCAAATATCTATTTTTCTTTTGAAGAAACCCCAAGTAGGTCTTCGAGTAAGATATGACAAAACTCATTCACTACTAGACTCAACCGAGAGAGGAGTTTTAGAAATGACACCCCTCACTCTTACGATATGGTAGATAAACTTTTTGGATATCAACTTGTAAGCTTTTCAATAAGAAATGAATTAGCCTTCAATCACTGAGTCAAAACCCTCCTATTCAAAGATTGGCTGATTAGGAAGCTGAAACTTGACTCTACGGGTCCTATAGTCTATAGAGGTATATGAAGCATGTAACCAATCCATACAAAGAATGGCATTCCAGTTGACCATATTAAGTTCAATAAGGCCAAAAGGAATAATTTAATGTAAAACCAACATAAGACAATTTTTATAGATATTTTTTGTACGATCGACTTACTAATGGGGGTATAAATTAAGAAGGGCTCTAATAAGATTTCAAGACACATATCAAACCTAGTGGATATAAATGTAGTGACAAATGAAAAATTGGAACCTGAATAAAGTAATGAATACTCATGAATGTTAAAGAACTTAAATATACCGATAAATACATTGGGAGTCTCTTCAACCTCTTGCCTAGCGTAATAGGCATAACAATTATTGCATTGTGAACCACCTTGTTGATCCATCTATTCCCTTGAAATCATGGAGTAATTTGTCCTTGGGGATGACCTTTTGGACCCTTAATTTCCATAATTAGATAACTGAATAGTTTTTGTCCTTTCTTACCACACCCATAACGAGCACCAAAACCTATCAAGAACATTCCCCCATAATGTTTCCCACAAGTAGAGTAGTTAGGAAAACTTTTTCCGCCACCACCTTGAACCCTAGTGTGTGACACCTTATCCCTACCAAAACTCTCATTTGGAGTTTGAGATAACCCTTGTCCTATGAACCTTTTGCCTAATTGTAAATGACCACTTCTACCACTTGATCTTCCATTATAGAACCCATCTTTGAATCAAGCACTCTTCGACTCCCTCATGCTTCTCTCCTTTAATTTGCTCAACATAAGTAATGAGCCGATAAATGTCCATCTCCTTTACAAGCATAGTAGTTTTATATTTTTTACAACCAAGTTAGACACCCTTGATATGAACTTCCACATTATGGGATGGGGATTAGAAACCAAGCATGAAGTTTATTTAGATAACATAGTGAACTTTAGGGGTTACTCCATCACACTCATGTTCCTTTGTTTGTGGTTTATGAACTTTATCATCTTTTCTACCCTAAGCTCAAGTGCGATGAAGAGGTCAAGAAATTCAAGCTTGAAAACTTTAAAACCAATCAAAACTTCCTCCACCTTCTCGAACATCCATTGAGTGAACCACACTTGTGCCCCCCCCCCCTTGAGTTGATAAGCTACCAAATCTGCCTTTTCTACTGAGGACACACCAATAAAGGACAATTCTTTATAAGCTTGATCAATAAGATCTTAAACATTCTCATCTATGTTCGATCCATAGACTTCAGTAGGGGTAATTTGAGAAAAATCTCACACCCTAGATATTCGGGTAGGAATATGAGGAGTAGGAGCTACCACACTTTTGTTGGCCCTGATAGTCATAGCTTGGGCTAACATCGCAAAAGCATCCAAAAACTCTGCATGGTTTACTTGTTCCCCCAAATGGTTTTGGGGAGCCTGATCCACATCAACACAAACTTCCCTTGGATCAAGTACTCTCATTGGAGGCATTTTCTAAAAATCACAAAGAACAATAGTTAGAATTTGGATGACTTAAGTCACATTATAAAACATGACATGAATCATAAAAAAAGTGAAGATTATTAAAATGCCTTATAGATTCCTATACATTGATGTGGTGCACTTGACACCCATGAATAAGACTACTTGAATAGACATATTGGACTCCCTACGACATATCAAGACTTTGAGCTCTTATACCATGTCAATATCAAAGTTAGGACCTAGATGTGGCACAACAAATGAGATCCCTAAGGGAACCCCAAACAATCCTTCTTAGCATATTATAAACATTAATAAGCAATATATATAAGTGGAAGATAAGATATGAACATAAATCCAAAACATAAAAGTATAGGAACTACTAAAGAGATTAGAGCCATAAATCATGTCCAACAAGACTCTAAGTAGTAGACCAGGCAGGGGTTAAGACTGCCCCTAGCTCACCCTCCAGAATATAAACTATGGTATTAAAATAGATCAAACATAACATATAAGTTAGAAGATAGCAGTTTTTATCTCCATAGCATGAGGACTTGCGCTAAGAATCAATGGAGAAATTATAATCTTTCTAGGAGGATGATAAGGAGGATAGTCATCTATCCGTACATTGTGAAATAATGTAGGCATAAAGTATGCATTAGTACATTGAATGTACTAATTACAATAAAAACTAGAACAAGAGAAAGGGAATAAACAGAACAAGAATAAAGAATGAAAATGATATACCAATATGCTATGAATAGAGTGATACATAAAATCTAACAATTCATACATACTTAGGAAGTTCCCATAATTGATAAAAAGACCATTTGAGCTATAACATGAATTTCGATGATGTCTCTACATTGTAAAAATGGGATTCTACTTGAAAAGTTAGAATTGTACCCCACTATGTATGTGTTGAGAGCTATATGGATCCACTAACAAATCATATTGGTAATCATAAATCCTAAGGTGGCACTTAGTTACAAGACTAGGAGCTTTATATTAAGACCCCTTAGGTGAGCACCCACACAAAGCTTAATTTGGGGGGAAATCCCATGGAATACATAACATTTGCATGAAATCATATTTATCATAATGCATAATTGTCACATAATCATAAGCATAATCATAATTATAACCGATAAATATCATGCACAAGAGTAGTTCATTTCATTTCTATTATTAGGTTCAAGTTGTGGTCCTTTCATTATTAAACCATCCTTAACATTGTGTATAGTGTGAGCTGCACTCCCATCATCAATACACCATTCATAACATATTAGGGTTCTAGGTCAACTCATAGGATCCGAAGTCTCCCGTAGAGATCTTAGGTCACCATCAAGAATCCTAAATCCCATATTCATAAACTTGTTTGAAGCCTTATACATTCATAAACATAATCACCAATTGAAAATTAGGATAGAAGTATGAGTTCACAATCAACAAGCTTAAAACCATGAAATTAAGATAAATTCATGAATAATCATTTAGTTGAATATCATTTGAATAAAAATTTTAGTAACCCAATCATAATTTCCATGAACTTGATAACATATATTAGAAAGTCCATGTAGATCATGAAATTTAAGAGTTTGAAATAATTCATACATATATACACTATAATACAGGAATTTGAAACCCAAGTTATGAAACCCTCATTGTATATTCTTCAAATTAATGAATATCAGAATACTTAGTTGGGCTCCATGGATGAAAGGTACCCATGGATGAAAATCACATAGCTTTGTGAAACATTAAAAGGAATAAAGATGGACATAGCTTGAACTTGTAGGTCTTTAATGATTTCCTTGCTTGAAGAGGAAGAGAGCCTTGGGAGAGTGTTTGAGAGGGAATTTGGTGACTTTATGTTTGAAGTGTGAGGCAAAAACCTTAGATAGGTTAGGGTAGTGACAAAAGGGTAATTTAGTCCAAAAACCATAAAAAACAAAATAAAAAATTATTCAAAAGACCCAAATGCCCTCATAAATTATAAAATTTCAATTGGACGAACCCCTGCACGAAAGACCCACCACGAACCATGGTGGGGGGCGTGGTAGGATGTCTTTGAAATAGGTGATGCCCTCCTCTTCAGGGGACCCACCACAACAGGTGAAGGTGACCACGACCCATAAAAGGTCTTGTGGTAAGAACATTGAGCTCTTGGGTAGTGTGGTCCTCATAAGAGAACCCTTCCATGGCCAGTAGTGCACACCACTACCTATTGAGGGTGCAACGGAGGGGCACCCAATGCCCTAAAGTGAAATTTTTTGAAGGGAAATGAGACTTTCGAACCTACTTTGCAAATAGAAATAGGGACGATCGTTATCATCATATTAATCTAACAAAAGAGCCAGAGTCGAATCTCACAGGGAATGGTGGTTCAAGATGTTAAGTGATTCATTGAACTAGGAATTTGTAGAGTATAATTTGGGGTTTATTGTAAAGAAATTTCAGATTTAGCTAACAATAATTCTAAATTGCAAAATTAACAATAGATTACGAGAGATGTCGAGGTTGTGCAAATATGGCAATAGATCTTGTTGACCGGGTCTAAACACTTGATTTATCCCATTAAAAATATGTTAGTAGGCTAGGTTGCTAGTAACCAACACATCATTTATGACAACAAAGGTTTATCACATGAATCTATTACGATATCATGCGTGAATTACTCAAGGACATGACTGATCTAAGAAATTATAGCAAATTACCTAATACCTTAACAATTGAACCCAAGTTTGTGGCATTCACCTAAAACCCAAAAGTTTTCCAGTAAATACACCTATTTCACTGTATAAATACTCAAATTAATGCAATAATCAGAGATCGAAAGTAAACCTCAAGTTTGCAACCTCAAGATTATAGATGAAACATAGCAATAGATGTAAACTCACTCAAATTAAAATCAAAATAATAAAAATGCCATATATCGAGATCATAAAATCAAAGACCCATATTATTTACACACACCCAACATACAAGTTTTAGCCACTTATGCTCAAAAGTAAGAAACAGTACCATAATCAGTAGTTGAGTACATGGGTAGGATGTATTTGCAAGAGAAAACTGAATTAATCCAGCTAATCTCTTTCGAATTTTCTTTGTAAATCTTTAAATTACCAAACCCTTATACTACTTGAGAAAGAATCTTCTATGTACTCTATTCTCTCTCTCTCTATCTATAAAATCTGATATTGAATGCTCACTACAATGTCCTTGTAATGCCTCTCATGTTTGTAGGAATGAAAGATGAAAGGAAAAGGAAACCTGGAAATTTTTTCAAGTATCAGGGGTTACAAGGGCTCTCTCTTACTAGCAGTAAGATTTTATACGGGCTATGCTTTAGCTCGTGCAACTTGGGTAAAAATATTAGTAGATCAACTTTGGAATGTCACTAATGTATGAAGATTTATAGATTATTCCATGAGCTATAGTTCTTGCTCGTGGGTTGAAGGTAAGATTTTGTGATAAATTTGAAGTTTTCAGAGGTTTAAGCAATAAAACATTAGACGGGCCATAGAATCTGATACAAGTCACAAGTCTTGTTGTAGAATGTGGTTTAAACGTAAGCTTCCGAGTCTTTGAAATGGCATCAGATGAGACACTCATCTATGACCCGTAGAATGGACCACAACCCATAGACTAGGTCTCTTTGTCTTGTTTGGCAAGATTTTAAAAGTGGCAATTTTGACTTTTCCCATGTAATTGATGCCTATACTATGTTGTTTTATTCGCTAATGAGCCCCATTCCATCCTTATACACCCCCAAGTCCCTCCATTCCATTCATTGTCTTATAAACCTAAGTCCTCAAAATCCTCTCAAACACTCCCAAGTCCTCCAAGCTTGCAAGAGAAAGCTTAAACTAGGGTTCTGACTTTTTCTTCATCTTCCAAGGTTTTTTCATCTCCTATCAAGCAAGGTATGTAGGTTTTGATTGTGGAAGTCTTTCCTCTACAACTTCAATCATTTCTATCTTATTTACTCTACCAAGTTATGAATAGTCATGGTATATTTTGAACTTTATCATATGATCACATTATGTTATGAACCGAGAGTAGGGCCTAGACATGACATGGCGAAAATAAACCCGACAGTCCTCGATCAAGACATCCAAGAATCATCACACACATCATTGGTTCAGAAGCGCGTAATACAATAAATAACACATAAGTCTAAGGGATTTCGAGGCTTTGGACTCAAGCTATGGGGACATCACCGGGAATGAGATAAGCATGATTCACATAACACATAGCAAGTATATTCTAAGGGGCGGGTAAATATGACTCAAGCTATGGGGGCAAGCAGGGACTAGGGACTTTCCACATAGGCACATTCCCATTCATCAACATAATAACATAAGCAAAAGCATAACCGAATCATAAATAATCATAACAAAGCATAGATAGTCATAACATTCCAAATAAGCACATAGTACAGGGTACAATAGTATATGATATGTCAACCAATGCCTCTACATAGAATAAGATGGGGCCTCAACATAATCCAGGCTCACCCTCAAGTCAAAATATAGATAAAAATGTAACATAACATAAGATAGAGAAAGGTGGGTATTGCCATGGAGTATAGGGCTCACCACTAGCAACAAGTCAACGATCTCAACTAAGCGTCCAATGGTGGATGAATGTCGTCTCCGGTCGCTACATGGTTAGATCATTTAGGTAGAGAGTATTGTTAGCACATCTAATGCACTAAGTATGTGGGCATGCCATGCAAATGAATATGAACCTACTACAAAGCTAGATGACAAGGGCACATATCCGTATAGAAAGAATGTATATAATCAAGGAGAAATATTATAGCAATATGCCATGAAGTTCCATGAAGCATGAATGCAAACCTATATATTCATATCGGGGATGTGACCTCAACCAACAACAAGAGAGACCAAGAGAGCTACTACTTGGAATTGGACTACTTGTCAGGTAGACCTCAAGCCACCCTAAAATAGGGGGTAACATAACAAGTCATCCCATCTCGGGAGAAATCCCATGTTGGCACATGGTTTGACGGAAAGGAGTATGAACCCTTGGAGATAGTCCACCCCGACTCCAATATCTCGGTACTAAGTCTCATGCCACAGGAATACATATACAAGCTTTAAAAATGGAGATTCAATACTTCAAGTCAAAGTAATACAAAGTCAGCTACAAAGACAAATTGTAATTCAAGTCTTTCCATGATTAGGCTAAAAAGCCAAACAAGAGTTTTAATAATCATATCCGAAGACCAATACATAGGAGTAGCTCATTCTAACATAACAATATGGTGTCAAACACCCAAGGTGCTCATTGAGCCATATCAAGACAAGATGTGATCACATTCTAGTCAATTCCCTTGTCTTACCAAGATCAAGTCAAATCAAGTCAAGTCAAGAGGGCCAAGCCCCTATCAAGAGTTTCATCAAGTCAAGCCTTTTATGCTCATGAATGGAATGTATGAATGATCAATGAATAGTATGGGCAATTGATACCAACATTTAAATCATCATAATAAAAATAGATTCATACTCAAATCATAATGAAATCATCGTTTAAAAGCATAATTCATACTACCCATGCTTGAATTGAAGAACAAAGGGGACATGCATTTTTAAATCTTCATAAAATCAATGGAATTAAATAATTAGGGGCTTAATTCACTTTGAAATTAACATTTAAATACAACCCACAACTCAATTGAATTAAATCATTCATAATCTAAAAGACCCAATTTCAAAGTAAGTAAAATTCATCAAAATTGAAGAAGAAAAGTTTGGGGTCTTCATGGTTGCAAGGAGAACCATGAATCCATCCCACATACCTTGATGAATCAAGAATAACAAGAAGAATTTGATGAAGAATTGAGCCTTCCCTTGATTCCCAAGCTAGTCTACAATGGAGTTTGAGAGCAATTGAGAGAATTTCAATTGAGTGAGAGTGAATAGGGCTAAATCAGGAGTTTAAGAGAGTTTAAAAATACTAAAATGGCCTTAGGATTAGTTAGAAATTACCATAAAACCATTAATGAAACGAGGAAGAAAAGTGGAAATTGCCAATGCCAAAGTAGACTACATGGATCGTGTAGTGCTCATGGTCCGTGAGCCTAGCCGTGAGGATCCACTTGATTATGAGCTTCAATCTAGAAATGGATAGGAAAATTTGAAATGTCACCCATACGGTCAACTACACTGACTGTGAGGGGCACACGGTCCATGAGTCCCTTCCGTGAAGCCACACTTGGAACCAACTTTCCCACGAACATTCCATATTTAGAAAAATTCTCTTCTCTCAACCACACGGCCAGGTACATGAGTCGTGAGGCTTCACATGGACCATGAGGTGGTCCATGGAGCCTCCCTTGGCTCAGAGCCTTGGCTGGTTACTGAAACACCACACGCCCGTTCACGGGTCTTGAGCCTCCACACGGCCCGTGAACCCCACTTTTAAGACGACGTTAATTTCAGAATGTTAACCTTATACTTAGAACTAATCCCGCCAAGGCCATTCCAAAATACTTTACCATACCTTGTGAGAGGTCACACAACCTGCCTCATGGACCATGAGGCCACACACGGCCGGTGGTCCTACCGTGAGGCAGTGCCTTAACCAAAAACCCTTTTCCCTTTTCAAGAATGCAACCCTGTGCAGGCAGTCTCACCGTAAAGGTCATAACTTTTACATACGCACTACTATTTAAACCAAACCAACTTTGCTGGGAAGATAACTCAACGAGCTTCGATTTGATAGGTCGTGGCCCACCCAGTTCATCTGGTACCAAGAGATATGACTATTTAAAGTCAGTACTTCCATAAGACATCAAGCAAAACTTAACCAGTGCAATTTTTTCCAAGACGGTCATGCAAGAGAGACTCGGGAATCTCAAAAGCTAATAAAGATAGACTCAAATTAGTACTCAAACAACATCACAAGGTTCAAAAATTTCTAGGTCGTTACGTCATCTCCCCCTTGGGAACCTTCGTCCTTGAATAGGCTAGAATAAGGCTTGAAAGACTGGATTTTAATCAAGAAATATTTCAACATAAAACAGAATGCATCATTCATCATTTCAAAAGTCATTCAAAACTCATGTCAAAATATCGTACAAATTATTTTCGTGCACATGTATGCATGTAATGTCATGAACTCAAGAAAACAAAGAACTAGAACCATTTGAAAAATGATAGAAACTAGTACCTTAGGCTTGAGTAGGTTGGAAAAGATAGGGGTATCACTTCATCATGTCTGACTCTGCTTCCCATGTAACACCCTCCACCTGTTGATTCCTCCAAAGTACTTTAACCGAAGCTAACTCCTTGTTACAAAGTCATTTTACTTGCCTATCTAAGATTTCAACTGGTACCTCTTCGTAGGTTAAGTTTTCCTCAACCATAACGTCCTCCAAAGGTACAATTGCCTTAGAGTCACCAACCAACTTCCTTAACATCGAAACATGGAACACCGGATAAATGAAACTCATATCCAAAGGGAAATCTAATCTATAAGCCACATTGCCAACCCGTTCAATGATCTCATATGGTCTGACGTACTGAGGACATAACTTACCCATTTTTCCAAAAAGCATAACGCCCTTTATAGGTGATACGTTCACATAAAGCCAATCACCCATATAAAATTTGAGGTCTCTTCTCTTAACATCCGAATAAGACTTTTGGCGACTTTGAGCTGTCTTCAACCTTTCTCTAATCAACTACACCTTCTGTATGGCTTCAACAACTAAATCCGGGCCTAACAATGCCATCTCACCCAACTTAACCATCCCACCAGGGACCTACACCTTCCACCATATAAAGCTTCAAATAGAGCCATACTAATACTAGCGTGGCAACTATTGTTGTAGGCAAACTCGATAAGAGGTAGGTGATCATCCTAATTTCACTTGAACTCCAACACACAAGCTATTAACATATCCTCCAAATTTGAATTGTCCTCTCGGCTTGCCCATCGGTTTGAGAATGGAATGCGGTGCTCAGTTTAATCTTCGTGCCAAGCCCTTTTTGAAATGATCTCCAAAAGTGAGAAGTAAATTGGGTACCACGATTCGATATGATAGACCTCGGTATACCATGCAACTTACCAATTCCCAGATATACAGTTTAGCATAATCTTTGGCATTATAAGTAGTCTTGATCGGTAAGAAGTGAGCTAACTTGGTCATTCAATTAATAACAACCCAAATAGAATCAAACTATTTACGAGTACGGGGTAACCCAACTATAAAATCCATATTCACATCTTCCTATTTCCAAGTAGGATTCTCAGTATCTTGGGCCACACTATCGGGCCTTTGGTGTTCCACCTTCACTTGTTGGCAATTCGAACATTCTGACACAAACTTTTCTATATCCTTCTTCATGCCATGCCACCAATACACTTCTCTCAAGGCCCAATGCATATCACTCATGATAACCTCCCTTTGGCCGTCGACATTTGGGACACACAACTGATCTTGATATCATAGCACACCATCTCCCTATTGGGAGAAAACCTCTATCATGTTTTTGGCAACCAACTCCTTTAACTCCACCAAGGAAGGGTCTAAATCGTATTTGTCTTTTACATTAACAATCACCGAAGACTCAGACCCGTTTCAAACAAAGAGGCCACCATAATTTGAGTCAGTCAACCTAACACCCAACCTAGTCAAATGGTGCACATCCCTTGCTAATTCTTTCTTCCCTTCATCTACATGCGACACACTACCCATGGATAACCTACTAAGGGCATCCTCTACGACATTCGCCTTGCCTGGATGATATAGAACGCTCATATCATAATCCTTGAGTAATTCCAACCATCTCCTTTTCCTCAAGTTGAGATCCCTTCGGGTGAACACATATTACAAACTCTTATGATCGGTGAAAACATCAACATGAACCCCATACAAATAATGTCTCCAAATCTTTAAAGCAAAGACCACTACTGTCAACTCAAGATCATGAGTAGGATAGTTTTGTTCATGAACATTTAATTACCGAGACACATAAGCTATCATCTAACTGTGTTGCATGAGTACACATCCCAACCCAATCTTCAAAGCATCACAATACACCACAAACTAATCTAATCCATTCGGCAAGGTTAAGATGGGAGCAGAGGTAAGCTGGTCCTTCAAAGTCTAAAAACTTTTCTCACACTCGCTTGACCACACAAACTTTTTTTTAGTCAATGTAGTCAACGGGGATGCAATCGAACCGAATCCCTCAACAAACCTCTGATAATAACTGGCCAACACAAGGAAACTTTGGATATCAGAAGGAGACAACTATCTAGGACAATTCTTTACATCTTTGATTTTCTTGGGATTAACCTTAATACTTTCACCAGAACAGGAAAGCAACTTCCTCTAACCAAAACTTACATTTACTAAACTTGGCAAACAATATCTTCTCCCGTAAGGTCTGAAGCACTAACCTTAAGTGATCCCTGTGTTCCTGCTCAGTTAGGGAGTAAATGAGGATATCATCAATGAAGACAACCATAAAACTATCAAGGACTGGCTTGAATACCCGATTCACAAGATCCATAAACACTGTTGGGGCATTGGTCAAACAAAATGACATCACCACAAATTTGAAATGCCCATACCAAGTGCAAAAAGCTATTTTGGGAATATCATACTCTCTCACCTTTAGCTGGTGGTAACCCAATCGAAAATCTTCTTATAGAAATGAGTGGCTCCTTGAAGTTGATCAAGAAAATCATCTATTCTAGAAAATGAGTACTTATTCTTGATGGTTACCTTATTCAACTTTCGATAATCAATACACATTCAAAGTGATCCATCCTTCTTCCTCACAAACTGATAACGATCAAATAAGGAAGAAGAGTAAATGGAACAAAATAAAAGGATATGTGGATTAAATTCAAACTATTGAAATTATGGGCAACAAGGGACTAAAACCCTC
>JBCEWC010017868.1:0-12264 GCA_038996855.1 Solanum aculeatissimum
GCTATGATGGCTTGATCGAGGGTCTTCGGGTCCTCTTTCACCATGTCACATCTAGGCCCCCTATCGGGGTCGTGACATGCGGACACCATGCAAGAATGCATAAATTTATTTCAACCATTTCTGACTTGGTTGTGAAAGAGTTTCATATGACCATGTTTATTTGGGAGATGCATATTTCAAGACTCATGAAATATGCTTAACAAATTGAATAGGAGAAGCATAAATAGAGGAGAATTGTAATGACCCGACCTGGGGCCTAGTCATCATACGACGAAAGAGATACCCCAAGGCACCTTACCTAAGCCATATTTAATATCTTAAGCACTCATAGGCATAAAACTGAAACATCTACAAAAATTAAAGGGGAAAGGGTCAATGGTCAACATATGACAACAAAGTAACATTAAAAAGGAAGCATACATATTCCTCCATAAAAGCATACCAACTAAAATATAAATTGACAGAATCACTATCAGTCGATATCCATAAATAGAAAAGACTCCAATCATAAAAAATATAGAATGTAAATGCCTCAAAAGGCCAACATATACATCAATGTTAGAAATACAAGAAAGAATAAAAATGGTAGAGACCCGAACTAAGGGCTTACCACAATGGTACTAGTCTCAAATGCTTGAAAATTAGCCATGAGCCAGTAGAGGAGAAGGTGTTCCTACACGGTTAAATCATGCAGGCAAAATATGTGTTGGTACTTTTGGGATGTTCTAAGTATGGGATATGCAAATGCAAATATGAAATTGTAATTCCATCATTCATAAGTGAAGACTCATATGCATGGGATGCTAAATGGGACTTTATAATAATCTCAAGCATGCAAAAACAATGTCGTATCAAGATGAGTAAAAGTCATGCATATAAAGGAACACATGTGATTGAACCATGCCATAGAATTATAAACTTGTGGGAGTGGACCATAGCCAACATATAAGCCTATGTGAGCTGCTAAATGTAATCCAATATCACCCCTGCTTTGGCACATAGAGACCATTTTTTAAGTGGAACTCCATCTCTTTGCATGCATCTTTATATAACATAATTGCCTACGTGGATCCACTAGCCCAACCTATAAAGTTAATGAGACAAAGGATTACTACTAAGCTTCTATTATCGAACCCTACCTCAATGTCACATTAGTTGCTAAGTCATCCTACAAAATCTTTAAAACATGAGCTTATCCAATTTATGACACTTGGAATCAGATGTAGCAATCTTAAGAGTACCTCGAACTTAAGGAACCGCCAAATGAGTATTGTCCTTTCATCTTGGGGTCCTTCATAAACATCTTTAGTGCTTTTGTCAATCAATGTTTATATCTCTGATAATTAATAAACCTTTTACTGCCTTAATTTTTATCATAAATCATGAGAACTTGACTAAGAATTAGGTCGGCTAAGTCCTTATGTTGAAGCATTCATAAATCATAAAATCATGCGTAATCATGAACAAATATGCTTATTCAAAATATGGTAAAACAACCCACACTTCATTACTTAAACCCACATCATTGGGGTCATCATTAACTTAAAATTTATGAAAACATGTAATATAAAATCATATGATAACATTACGAACATGTGGTATCTTAAAATATCATGAAATCATCATTAGCATGCATGGTAACATTGAAGGAACTTCAAGAAAAGGTAAAAGACATTATGTAGGACTTTATGGGTGAAAGTAGACCCACAAATCAAACTCACTTACCTTGGTAAGCTTTAGAAAGAAGGAATTTTTTATTTGTTAAAGAACCCCTTGAAACCCCAACCTCCTTAGCTTGTTCTTCTTTTCTAGGGAGTGTTTCTTAGGAAAGTTGAGAATAAAAGAATGAGAGAAAGGATGGGGTCCTAGGTATTTAAGGTCCGATTTAGACATTAAAGACCACCCAAAATAACATACGTTAGGATTAGAATTGGCGGAAATGAAAAAATTGCCCTTCAATAAAACTGTAAAATCCCATTCACAAGACCCTGATTATGGGCCGTGATTTGAACCACGGATCGTAGTCCTGGTCATCCTGTTCTCCTTTTTAAATCTTTAATAACTATTTACATGACCTAAACCATAAAACCCCTTGATGTGCTGCCATAATATGACACTTTTAATGCTTTAAAGTTAGAATTTTATTTGTTCTCGAAGCGATGTTAGTAGGTTTGATGTATTTTTATGTTGATTTTGCAGGATTACAGGAGTTGAAAAGGTTTTGGGCTAAATTAGATAGATTGCAGATTGCTGGGTTTTTATAAGATCTTCTATGGGTTGTGGTTCATTCCATGAGCTATAGATGGGTTTCATAGGATTGATCCAGTAAAGGGACACTTTTCAAAAGTTACAACCACGTGTTTCTAGGACCTCATCATTTGATGGCCTATATATCATTTCATGCCTTGAGGATTAGAGATTATGAATATTTGTTGAAGAGTTACAATACGAATCCTCGTATAGGTCGTAAGTGAAAAGATGGTCCATAGGAAGGGGTTCATACAGTAAAGACAATTTCTGAAGAATGTAGTCTATGAGGTCATTTATGGGTCGGGAATACATCTACGACCTGTAAGTTCGTCCGTGAAAAGTCTCGATTTTAGTTTTCGTATTTCATTTAGGATTTGGTTTTCTTTTATTATAAATAGGGTTTTAGGTCTTTTTAGACTAACATAACTGGAGACATGATATTATAACTTTGCTTAAACTTTTTCTCTGAGATTTCTTGTGGATTACTTTTGACTTTATCTTCGAGTTATAATATCATGATTTTCTGGAAGATTTGAGATTCTGTGTTATTCAATTCTTCATTGTAAAAGTTTAATTATGACAATCTATAACATGATTCTTTCATCTACAATGAATATGAGTAGCTAAATCCAAAACTAAGGTTATGAGAACCATGAAGAACTGACAAAGTAAAAGCTGAATAATTTTTTATCCTTGGAAAGTGCATTTGCATGTATTTTTTTTATCTCTTCGCTTTAAATGCTTTTAAGATTTGCAAACGTTAGAACTAGCCTAATTTTTACTTACTGGATCAAGGGTGCAATGAATGAGAAAAGGAATAAATAATAGGATTCGACATACATACACTCATCTAATCAACCTGAATGGATCAAGGGATGGTTGTACTGGGGCACGGTAGGGTTAGTAATGCGACACCCCATGGATGGATAAAGTTACGTTGTGAATTTTCCTAGTGCCCGGATCAAGGTACTAGGTGAACATAACTTACATGTTCTGCATGCTACACACCAGAAAAGGTTACAATTATTTTGTTACATTGAGTTAGGAATTCATGGGGAACACAATACCCTAGTTACGTCTCTCATTTAATCTATGACACTTGCATTTGATTTTTTGAAATTAGTTTAGGTTAGATTACTATTGTTTTCATCAACCCCCCTCCCCTTACCCTTTCGAGAAGTAAGTGGATTAATTCATCCTAATTTCTTTAATTACTTCAAGTCTAGACCTTATTCCTCGTGGGATCGACCCTAATCATTGTTAGGTTCTATATTAGAACAATAATCGCTTATACCAAAATTGGGAGGTGTAGTTTGGCCGTGATCAAATTTTGGTACTGTTGCTGGGGAATATGTCTTTTAGATTGGTTTAATTAGGGCGATTTGTGAGGTAATACTTATATACCTATTTTATTATTTTTATTTTTGACTCAGCATGCATATGTAGTGTATGCCTAGTACTCGTAGTCGAGGCAACCCCTTGACTCCATTTGATCCAGATATCTAGAAAATGTTTTGAAGAATGACCTAAGATAATACAAATAATGCTACAATTATTGCACTCAATCTGAATGACCAAGACCCACCACAACTTGAGAATGTGAATCCACCACCCCAGGGCCAACAAGCATCTGGAGCTATCATGTTACCTCCTTTACCAAGGGATACTAAGTTTGTCGTATCAAGTGGGTTATTACAGATGTTGTAGAATAAAGGGTTGTTCATGGGCTTACCATCAGAGGATTTGTGTCTTTCTATTATCTCTCATAGGTGAAGCGATAATACAGTTATCCGAACTTCCACAAAGCTCTATCACTACATGGGAGGAAATGTAGAAAGCTTTTTTGGAGAGGTATTTTCCCAAGTCAAAGAAGTTGAAGCTGAAGGATTAGATAAATTACTTTGAGGAATCGGCTCTTGATTCTAAAAGTACTGAATGGGAACAGTTCACAAAGTGCTTGAGAAGTGTTCCATATAATAAGATTGTTGATGATTCCTTAGTAGAGATTTTCAATAATATATTGTATGATAATTACAAAGCAATGGCTGACACCATAACGAGAGGTTGATTCCTGGATTGCACTTTTCCTGTGGTAGCTGAATGACTGGAGAATGTGGAAAATACAAACCATGCATGGGGCACAAGGGAAAAATCTACAACTAAGAGCTCTTTCTTAGTCAGTAGCAATCTAAAGCGGGGAAAGATCATCAATGATGTGATGCAAGATTTAGCTTAGATTAGTACTAATGTAGGGATGCTGATGAAACAAACTCAAGAGAGAGTAAATGCAGTCAGTCATCAACCATCACGTGCATCCTATATATGAGGAGTCGTATTATAAGGAGGACACTTGCTTTATCACTGATCAGATGGGGTTTTTTTAGATCAATGCCCAAGGGTATAATTAGGACTATTGGTGCCAAGGTAAAGGGAATCAAGGTCAAAACTATAACAGGGATAATTCATACAAAGATAACAATCAAGGAAATTACTATTACAAAAATAGGGGATAAGACAGAGATGGTGATTGTGGTTTGAGAGATGGGTGTAGAAAAATGGCTCGTATATACCACCACATAATCGTGATTCTGGGGCTGGTAGTTCAAGGATTGAGGAGATATTTGACAAGTTTCTAGAAAGAGTAGACACACAAGATGAGACCTTAATAAGGGTGAAAGTAAACATTTCAAACATTAATAAGAAAATTGAGTCTTACTCTGTGGCTATTCAGCAGTTGAAGCAATAATTTAGTCAGATGTGTACACAGCTAAATTAGCATCAGAAAGGTATATTGCCAAGCAATATAGTGCAAAATCCAAAAAATTATAGATCGTGCATGGTACTGACTATATGAGGTGGTATGTAGATGATCGTCCTACCAATGTGAATAGATGATGATGTGGTTCATGCGGAGATGATAAAAATCAAGGATGTAGAGACTGGGGGTGAAAAAACCAAGGATAGGGTTAGTAATAAAGTTGTGATACCAAGGAAATTGAAACCCATACCGAGGCCTCCATCACCTTTTCCTCAAAGACTCAAGAAAAAGAAAGAGAAGGGGGAAGTTTTAAAATTTCATGTCCATGTTGAAGTAGCTATCTATTAATCTCCCTTTGATTGATGCATTGAAGCAAATGCCTGGGTATGCCAAGTTCATGAAGGATCTTGTGACTAAGAAGAGGAAAGTGAATCAAATCTTGCTTAGGACCTTTACCATTGTGGAGCTATTGCTACAAGGCCCTTGGTACAGAAGAAGAAGTACCCCAGAGCATTAACCATACCTTGCTCCATTGGAATCTTTAAGTTGGCAAAGGTGTTATGCGATTTAGGATCCATCATCAACTTAAAGCCTCTTGTAGAGTTTAACTAGTGGGGCTTGGAAATCCCCATATCGACCACAATGCGACTGTTGATGGCAGATAGGACTGTGAAGAAGCCTGTGGGGATACTTTATGATGTGTTAGTCTGAGTTGAGAATTTCATTTTCCCCATAGACTTCATGATACTTGATTACAAAGTTGACTTTGTCATCCTAATTATCTTAGGAACACATTTCCTAGTCACTGGGCGAGCACTATTTGACATGGAGTTGGGTCAACTCAAGTTTAGATTGAATGCAAAAGAGGTTGTTTTCAATATTTACCAGTCCATGAAGAGTTTCAATGATCTGAAGGTTGTCTCTGTTGTTAAAAGCACCGATGAGGTATAACTAAAGGTACCAATTAAGGAAAGACTAGGTGTCAAAACTTTGAAGTTGTGTTGATGAACTTTGAGAGTGATGACATACCAGACTATGATAAGATGGTTAAGGCACTTGAAGCACATAATTATCATAGGCACTCACTCAAGCTTGAGTTGGACTTGAAAAATTGAAAGTCACCACCTACTAGACCATCCATTGAGGAGCCACCAGTGCTAGAGTTGAATGCTCTTCTAACCCACTTGAGGTATGTGTTTTTGGGAACTAACAATACTTTTCCTGTAGCTGTTGCTGCAAATTTTAATGATTTATAGGTGGAGGCCTTGATCTCAATTTTTTAAAGATTCAAAAGGTCCTTTTGATGGACGATTGCAGACATTATTGGCATCCCACCTAGCATATGTACTTACCAAGTTTGGCTGGTCAAAGATTATATGCTCAGCATGGAGCACCAACAACATATCTACCCACCAATACAGGAGGTTATGTGCAAAGAAATTATTCAGTGGTTGGACGCAGGGGCGATATATTTGATTACACACAGTGAATGGGTGAGTCTGGTCCACTGTGTTCCAAAGAAGGAATGCTAGCAATGAGTTGATTTCCATGAGACTAGTCACAGATTGGAGGATTTTCATGGACTAGCGTAAACTCAATGCATTGATAGAGAAAGATTACTTACCTATGCCAGTCATGGACCAAATTCTAGATTATTTATTGGGTAGAGGTTGGTATATTTTCTTGATGGTTATTTGGGCTACAATCAGATTTGTATTTCTCTAGAGGACTAGGAGAAGACAACCTTTACATGTCCTTGTGGCACCTTCACATTCAAGAGGATACTATTCGAATTGTGTAATATACCAACCACATTCCAGAGATACATGATATTTATCTTATTAGATATGGTGGAGGACACTATTGAGGTATTTATGGATGATTAAGCGTTTTTGGAGATTTATTTGATGATTTCTTGAGGCATTTGCATGATTTGTTGTGGAGGTGTGAAGAATGTCATCATTTCTGAATTAGGAAAAGTGTCACTTCTAGGCGAAGGAAGGCATTATGTTAGGATATAGGATCTCCATCATAGGTATAAAGGTTGATAGATCTAAGGTTGAGTAATTGAGAAGATCCCTCCACCTATCTTTGTAAAAGGTGTCAGGAGTTTCTTGGGGCATGCAGGAATCTATAGATGATTCATAAAGGGCTTCTCAAAGATTTCATATTTATTGTGGAAGCTACTTCAGAAGAATGCTAAGTTCCAACTTGATGATGCATGTATGTAAGCATTTGAAGGGTTACAGTTAGTCGACACCTATTGTAGTTGCTCCAAATTAGATGTATTCCTCTAAGATTATGTATGATGCAAGTGGGGTTCAGTTAGTGTGGTATTGTGATAGATAAGAGAGAAGATACTCCATACCATCTACTATGCCAATAAATCCCTAAATGTAGCACCAAACACTACACTGCCACTGAGTAGGAGCTACTTGTAGTGGTCTTTGTGTTCGAGAAGTTTAGATAATATCTTTTGGGAACAAAAGTCATAGTGCATATTGATCATTCGACATTGCAATAATTAATGGTAAAGAAGGATGCAAAACTAAGGTTGATTCAATGGGTACTTCTTTACCAAGAGTTTGATTTTTAGGTGATTGACATAAAGGGGATAGAGAATCAGGTTACATACCACCTATCCATACTTGAGGATGAGGCAATGGTAAAGTACAACAATGGCTGAAAATCGAAGATTCATTCCTTGATGAGAGATTATTGGCATGATTTGATACCAAAATTCACGGATTATGCTAACTATTTAGTTAGTGATGTTGTGCCACCAGACTTAACTTCTCACCAGTGCCGTAAATTTATGTCTGATGTGAAAAAGTTTTTTGGATGAACCATATTTGTTTTGTGTCTGTATAGATGGGATTATTCATCTCTCTATTCCTGAGGTGGACATGATGAGCATTTTGGAGGGTTTTCATTCATCATTGTTAGGTGGGCATCATAGTGAAATTCGAACAACACATAAGATCTTGCAGTGTGGCTACTACTTGCCAACCATCTACCAAGATTCCCATGACTATGCAAAAGCTTGTGATAGATGCCAAAGAGAAGGTAGAGTTTCCAAAAAGCATGAGCTCCTACTTCACCCTATCATGGTGATTGAGTTAATTAATGTGTGGGGGACAGACTTTATGGGGCCATTTGCTAGTTCTTAAGGGAACAAGTATATTTTTGTCGTTGTGGACTATGTCTCAAAATAGGTGGAGGCTATTGCGCTTCCCAACAGTGAAGGTAAAAGTGTCATGATATTCTTCAAAAGAAACATCTTCTCTCTATTTGGCACTGCTCGGGCGATCATCAGCGATGGAGGTTCACATTTTTGCAATAGGCTATTCAAGGCTCTTCTTGAGAAGTATGAAGTGAATCACAGAGTGGAAATGCCTTACCGTCCACAAACGAGTGGACAAGTTGAGGTGTCTAATAGGGAGATTAAACACATTCTATCCAAGACTATGAATACAAACCACATAAATTGGTCGCGAAGGCTTGATGATGCATTATGGGCTTATTGGACAACATTCAAGACTCCCATAGGTATGTTTCCTTACCAACTTGTTTTTGGTAAAGCTTGTCACTTACCTGTAGAGATTAAGCACAAGGTGAGTGGATGCTCAAAAACTAAAATCTTGATAGGAGTGATGCGACTAACGCAAGACTGAGCCAACTTAACAAACATGATTAGTTTCGCTTGAGGGCCTATGAGAGCTCAATCCTATACAAACAAAGGATAAAGCAGCATCATGATTGTTGTATTGAGCATTTCCAGTTTCACACCAGGAGACTTGGTTTTGCTGTTCAATTAAAGGTTGAAGTTTTTTCTTGGAAAACTCAAGTCCAAATTATTGGGACCCTTCAAAGTCACACATGCTTTCAACAATGGGCTTGTTGAGTTAGAGAAGAAAAATGGCATGAGATTCAAGATGAATGGACAAAGAATAAAATCATACTTTGGCAATGCTGATGAAGTGCAGATAGTGAAAGTATGGACACTTGGTGAAGTCTGAGTAACCGAGTAGTTTAAGTCATTCCACGATGATACATCAGACACTACTTGGGAGACAACCCAAGATATAAGCTGTAATTTTCATGTATTTTTGTTTTGGACTCAAAGGTAGTTTAATTTTCATGTTTTGGTTGTAATTTTGGACTCACAAACTGCATAATTATAGGGTAATAGTTTATTTTTCTGAGAATGTTCAGGTACATATTTAAGGCAACAAACCAATGTAAAAAGTGATAAAAGTTGGTTCTACGATTGGTTCCATAGGCCGTGGTTTACATCACGAGTGTACACCGACTCATAGAACCATTTCCAATAAGCAGAAATTTTTGCACTCCAGTCTATGAGCAAAATTTACGGTTCATAGAAAAGACTATAGGTCGTGAATGGGGTTTTGGGAATTTAGGTAAGAATTTGGAAATTTTGCTAAGTGTAGGGGTACTTACGAACCCAACCTACGAGCTATAGGTCAGCCTACAACCCTTATGTGGATTTGTGATAGCCAAGTCCTTAAAAGTAGGATTTTGAAACCATGAAACAAAGTCTTATGGGCCGTAAAACATTATATGGTCTGTAATCTAGGTTTCGTGGGATGAAAATCCCACTTTTACCCAACCTGGTAAAATAAAGAAAATAAAAGAGGGGTAATCAAATTACCTCTTATTTTCTTAATAATTTCAACACCATATTAAACCGTTTCCCTTATTCCTCATTTTCGACTGATATTCAATAGCCCAACCATAGTTTTCAGTGACTTTTTAGTCAAATGAACACTATTCCATCTTTACCCTATGGCTCATCTATAATGGTTTTCTTCACTTTTGGATTTTTTTTGAAAATGTGGTATGTATTTCTACACACCTTTCAAATTTCTGGATCGATTAAGCCTAAATTGAAATGAGTGGTGAACTTGTTTTTTTCTTGCTTAGATGTGAACGGAATGTTAGATTTTGATTAAATATGTGTTCTCATGGCTATCGGTATTTAAATTGATTGATACATGATCCCATGCTCAATTAATTTATTTTCTGGTACACTCACTGATGCGATAAATCATATGGTATGAATTTTGGGTTCTCAATGATGTAAATTTCATGTAGTGTATGGGAACTAATTTAATCTAGATATTATGGTTGTGTAGGGATGGTGAAACTTGAACCAATTGACAGAATATGAAATTTTGACACTGTGGTCCATGTAGATTATATTAAATTATTCAGACGAGGTATATGCCTAGGAGTAAAGTAATAAATAAGGAGTGGAATGGTAATTTGCTTATGTTTCAGTTTTGGGTTGGTTGGTTATGTTTATTGCAAATTAAAACCATTGCACTGTCTTTGATTTACCATTGACTTCAAAGTTGATGAATTTAGTATACCCTGTTGTTGTGACCCAGTCATTTTGTATGAGTAATCGATTATTTTATGTTGGACTGGGACTTAGCTGAATTTTTAGTTGTCTAATGCACGTAATGGGATCAAATGGTTGACTTTGGCAATCCAATGTTGTCTTTCAAAATTATGGGGGTCTTCCACATCCTGTGGTTTAATGCATAGACCTAGTTTCCCCTTGTATATTCGGATCATAACTGAGATTTTCAAAAATTTACTAGACTAGCCTATTTATAAGACGTAGTTCATATTATGGCCTGTGAACAGTGTTAGTAGATTTCATTTCTGCAAAAAAATGATTTTTGATTTTTTACCTATGACCTAGTCTACGATTTTGTCACGATTCGGAGGTGGGGCCTAGATGTGACAGGGCGAAGGAGAACCCGAAAGTCCTCGATCAAGCCATCATAGCATCATTACTCACATCATCGGTTCGAAAGCATGGAAAAGTAAACACATAGCACATAGTTTTAGGGGAAACAGGGCTTTGGACTCAAGCTATGGAGTTGTTGCCAGGAATGGGATAAGCATTAATCACATAGCACATAACAAGTATTTCTAAGGGGCGGGTGAGTAGGACTCAAGTTATGTCTGCATACCGGGTTAGGGGACTTTTCACATAAGCACATTCCCAACATTCACATTCCCATAACATAATAAGCATAAGCAGTACATCATTTCCTTAAACAAATCCCAATAAAGCATAATACAACGTACAAGAGTTTAGTGTGTCCAACATAGCCTCTACACAAGAAAGAGCAGGGCCTCGACATAGTTTGGGGTTCACCCTCAATACATGAAACAAGAAAATAAGCAAATACAAGAAAGATAGAAGGTTGCTATTGCCCTTGAACAAAAGGTCTCACAACAAGCTAATAACTCCAAGGATGTCACTCTCGTCCACCGGAAGATAGAAGTCATCACTGGTCCCTACAAGGTTAGAACATATAGATGAAAGTATGGGTTAGCACATAATATGTACTAAGTATGCGGGCATGCAATGCATATGACAATATAGTATGACAAAACAACATGACCAGGGGACAAGTGATACGAAAGGAATGCACACAGCCAAAGCAGAATATATTATAACAATATGCCATGCCATGATGCATGAAATGCAACCTAAGATCATATCATAGCAGGGATATGACCTCAATCGACACCAGAGGAGACCCCAACGAGCTACTACTTGGATCCGGACTACTTGCCAGGTAGATCCCTAGTAAACTCTTCAACAAGGGGATATATAACAAGTCAATCCCAATCTAGGGAGATATCCCATGTTGGCACATGGTTTGACGGAAAGGAGTATGAACCCTTAGAGATAGTCCACCCCGAGTTCAATCCCTCGGTACTAAGCGTCATCCCACGAGAATACATATATATATATATATATATATATATATCCATGCAAGCATTTCAAAATGGATAGTTGACATTCTTTTCAAACCCATGCATCATTAGCCAAACCAAAACATGATCAAATCCATATCCATACTTAGTATAAAAGCCAACAAGAATTTCCATAATCATTTCCATATTAATGCAATAAGAGTAGCTCATCTACATAGCTTATCATATCAAGCCTTCGTAACATAACAAAGTGACGCAAGCACCCATAATGCTCTATGAGCCATAACAATAGACTATGTGATCGCAAGCCTTAACAAATCATATCATATCAAGAGGTCCATACCCTTAACAAGAGTTTCATCATAACAATTCCTCAATGCATATGCCATGAATGAGAAATCAAGTGCATGGGTAGTAGAGGATTTAAACCTTAAACCATAAATCAATAGGTAATTCAACATAATTCATGATAAAATCCCAATTCAAAACATAAT
>JBCEWC010017869.1:0-12263 GCA_038996855.1 Solanum aculeatissimum
TTAAATTAGTAGAAAATATATTCTATGATACTAAAATTTAATAAATATTTATTAATTATTTTTTATTTATTTCTTAAGAAAAACTAATTTTATATGATATCAATAGACAAAAATACTAATTAATACTTGGGTAAAACTTGAATTAACTATGGTGTACTTACACCCAATATAAATTCAAAAACAAAATTAGAAAAAAATTATAATAGTACTACGTAAATTAAAACAGATAAACTATGGTCCAATCTCTCATTGTCCCACGAAAGCATGATTAGACAAAGTCACAGAGAAAAAAAGTCCTATTTTGGGTAACACCAACTGGAGCAGTTCTTATTGGCTCATTTATTTTTTAAGAATATTACCATTGTTGTTTCTTAAAGTAATTTAACTTGTATATATATATTATAAATAAAAATAATAGTAGGTAAGCCAGATGGGGTTGATTGATTCTAACATCAATCAAGAATATACAATTAATGTGGACCAACAATTATTGCTTGTCCTACAAATGATGAAATGAGTATGTGTACTGGCCAAGTAGGTGTTACTATATACTTGTGCATTTTGGCTGGCGAAGAATCTTAAAGGATCCTACTGACTACTATATATAATCATCTCCATCACATTCACACACAAAAAAAATTGGGCAAATGCACTATTCCACAAGTGGCTAACAAATTAAATTAAAGATGGAAGTGTACGAATTGAAATTTTGTAGTACTTTATAAAATTAGTCAGGGTTTCTTAAAAGTCACTCTATCATAAAATCTAATTTATGACTAATTACATTTCCTTAAAAAAACATCTCAGAAATCCTATAAACTCATACTCTTCTTGATAATAATCAAATCCATGAAAGATCGAATCCAAATCATCGTAGTTCGACAAATACACCACTAACGGTCCTCGAATAACGAAGAAACTTTAAAAGAGAAGAACAGATTTGTACCCATATTGTTTAGGAATAAAGTTATATTTCTTCGTAATTTGTTGGCGATTGCAACTTATTTTCTATTACTTTTAAATTTGTTGCAAACCTAGAGCAAACTACATGATTACTTCTCCTTTATATGCATGTTCACAAGAATTAAAAAAAAACTGACAAGTACCTATAAACTTCGTTGCTAATCTATCGCTAAATTACTCGTAACTTAGGTAAATTTTGAATAATTTCATCACTGATCAAGATTAGCTACAAAATTTGTGTGCCACTAATTTCTTTTGTATATATACCTTGGGAAAGCAAGATACACATGTTGTATACCGTATAGAAAATGTAAATAGTTTAATCCCAAGTTATACATCACACATAACTATCATAATATAATAATAATATGGTAAGGGGAGAATTTAATAAACGAGTACAGGCAGGTAAACAACTTTTTTCGTGTAGGTAATCATGATAAACCCCTTTATGTATAATTATTTGGTGACCCAATTAATTTAAACTAGTGTCACTTATGGCCTATTAATGGATCAAGATTTCTCCATCCCAAAATTAGAATCTCACAACTTTAATTAAGGATCAGAGAATCCTATTTATTCCATTAAATTCCTCGGTAATATCACTTCTTCGTTCAAAATTTTTCGTTATTCTTACCATTCAATCTACAAAAGTCATCCCTTGTCCACTATAAACTCATAGTAATTAATGTAGTTATTTTTTTTGGAACCTCAAGGAAAATTAGTTCGTGATAGTTTATTCAAGTCCAGTGCGACGAACTCAGATGAGAATTATTGGCATGATGAATCAATTTCTAGACTCCCTTTTAAAATATCACTTGTTGCACCAACTCGACCATTCAAATAGAATATATCATGACGTAGTTAAGCTCTGAAAATTTACTCATTTTTATTTCCATTTGATTGTTGTAAAAAAGTAATATAGACTTTGTGTTTTATAAATTAATTCCAAAACTTGTTCTCAAATTAGAAAAAAGGAAATGAATCTTGGTATGCCTTTTTTTTATACGTTAATAGAATCTTATAAGGCAATCATTAATCAAATGCCAACCAATACTGAATCTGTAATTAAACACCAATCATATGTCAAACATTAAATATTTAGATATGCTTAATTAGGAGTAACTGTGGGCATAAGATACTAAGAATCTCATCAGTTTAAAATTATTGTGTTGAAGAATCTAAAATAATGTTTCAAGTTTCTATTTCCGTAATAAACAAATCTTAGTTTTTGATCCCTATTTTAATTTAATTTTTTTATGTCGAGAAACCCACAACTGCTATCTTTTGAGTATGCATAAGGTAAATTATGTTCTTGTGCAATAGCTCATAAACTATTAAACTATCGAATAGGTAAATCGCATTAGACAAGTCTCATGCATGCGACAAGCTCAACTTCAGAGATGGATCCAAAATTTTGAATCTCTAAGTGCCATGCATATTTGAATGATAATTTGTGACAAAAATTCCAGCATAAAACAAGATAATACTTAATATTTATTAGTTAATTAGTATATAAAAGTTAAGACTTGTTCTATTAATTTAATTATATTATGATTTCTTACAAAAGGTTCAGAATTCTAATCTACTTATCCAAGAATCTTTTTATAATAAATTTGCTACAAATGTCCTACATGATAAACAAATTTTTTTTTAAAAGAAAATACACCCCAGAACAGGGCCCAATCTTGCATCCCTGACGTGGTAAACCTGACTTTAAACCATTGGCAATACAAGTCTTATTATTCTTAAGGGTGCCATACTTAAGATTTATATTTTCTTTATAAATATATACAAATTTTCAATAGAGATCATAAGGTGCTTTATAAATCTGACCTTCTGCCATCATAGCTAAAAAAATTCAAACTCGAAATCTCTAATATAGAAATCGCTATTAGTAACAGGTTCAATGGACATCCAATCATACATTTCAGCCACTGCATGAAATATATGTTGATTAATTCATTGAGAAATTCTTTTTGGGTATTTCTAATTAATTGAAAGATTAAATACTAATTAATTGCAACTTGTAGTTGGACAAACAAAAGAATTATGTCACTTAGGCTGATCTGTTTTTATACATAAAAAAAACTTAGTAGGTCCATCTTAGTACATCTAATTAATGCAATTGACAAAGAACGTCCGTTTTTAATAAATATATAATAAATAAAAATTTTAAACTTAGGTAAGTAATTTTTAAACATATGTATAAGAATATATTTCATTTAATTTAGCCTTTTCATGTTTACTATAACTAGCTACAAGTCATGACAGCGAACGTGTTGAAGTATGACAAAAGTCTCACATTGATAGTTAATGAGATAGGTGAACTTTTTATAAGGTTTGGACAATTCTTCTCCCTTTGAGCTAACTTTTGGAGTGAGAGTTAAGCCCAAGATCTAAGTTTACATGGTATAAGAGCATGACCCGTCTCACCTAATGTTGGGCCCCAAAAATAAAAAATTGCTCACGCACAAATTCACTAGAAACAACTTTCTATTTCCATCCTGATGCTTCTTAATTCCAACAATCCTCCATCCTTTAAGCTAGCTTTTGGGGTGTGAGTTAGATCCAAGATCTAATTTTACATGGTATTAAAGCAGGACCCATCTCATCCAATGTTGGGTCCCCAAAAAATTAGACCCAAGATCTAATTTTACATGGAGGACCCATCTCACCCAATGTTGGGTCCCCAAAAAATTAAAATTATATCCACGCACCAAATACTAAGCACTGAGTTTGAGGTATGAATTTGAGAAAAAAGGAAGAAAAAATAAAAGAAAAAAAATACTACTCTAAGATAATTTTAAAATTTTTAAAAATTCCCAAATAGGAAATTTGGCCTAAATTTTAGTTAGAACTTGAAAACTTGAGATATTTATCAAACATATTTATCAAATAATGACAAATTATATGACAAACACTAATTTTCACTTTTTAAAAAGTTTTTCCTAAAAAAATTTGTGGCCAATGGACACAACAAACATAATATAACATGTGTGTAATGAAACCTGCTGGATATATGATTGATGTTGTAGTAGTAAGAACGTGCTGCCGACAAAAAAATGAACAAAGTACCCACCAAAACAAAAACAACAATAAAAAGCATTTATGGTTTTTTATTTTTTTATATAGTATTCGATATTTGAATTAATTTAGATTCCTATTTTATTAGGTTCGTTTAAAAAAAATATTTTCTATTAAATTTTTTTTTTATATTTGGACTTTAAGCTTGAAACCTCTGATCAAGAGAGAAGTATTCATCTTCACTGCACCACATTTGTCCGTAGCACTCGCTGATTTTAGAAATCATATTACTTATTAATTCTTTGCAAACTCTAAATTTTACTTTTTATAATTATTAGTTACTCTCTTTATTTCAAAATAAATAAATTGTTAAGTTAAATTACACATATTAAAAATAAATAAATTATGTTTTTTCATTTTTACCCTTTTCAAATTCTAAACCTTATTTAATACATATTTATTTCTAATAGAAAATTCAAAAAAAAAATTGAAGGGCAAAATTGATTTTTTTTTAATATATTCCTTGAAAAGTGAACAATTCAATTATTTTAAAAACTCAAAAATCTCCGACTATTTAATGTTTGAAATTGATTTTCCACATATTAATGCTTTTTTATTTATATGTAAGAAATTAGTAAGCTTAATAAATAAGAAGCACTAATTAAAAGATTGCCAGCTATAAACTATAATTGTCCAAGTCATTAATTTGGGTTGCTAATAAATTCGTCCACTAATTAATTACTTAAATTAAATAAGCATTTACTATCAACAAATTAATGTGCTGTGCAGATGGAAATATGTTTTTTAATTCAGAAAATTCATATTCGGCGTCTTCTATTTATTTATTGTATGAAATAAAAATATAGCAAAATAATTTAAGTTTTATATATATTATAGTGAATTTTCAAACACATATCAAAACTATTGACTTTAATTTTATTGAATGCATATATTAAATATTTAAAACCCCATCTTTAGGTGTGGGTATTCCATATTTGGTTGAAAATTTAAAATTTCAAGTTGAATAATTTGCTAATTGATAGTTAAATGTAGATACTAAATATTGAATTATTCAAATTTCAGTTTGATAATTTGGTAATTGATAAATCAAATTTCGATTCGATATGATATTTGGTAATATCATATTGAATTCTAGTCAATTATCTTACAAAGTTAAAACTATTGCTATTATTATTTCTATTTTTCTATGTGAAAACACAATATAATAGAATATCAGCAAGTAAAAGGATATCAACAAAAAAAATTAGCACAACTAAAAGATATATATATATATATATATTTGGAATATTTATGTTTAGTTTTTAAATTTTTTTTTTGGACTTGTACTAATGAGTAATGGACATATATTGTTCGAAAAATATCAAATAATACTAATGTCTCGTATTAATCCCAAACCCCAATATCATAATTCTAAAATCTTACTCTCAAATGTTAAACGGAATATCAAATTATCAAAAATTTTGATTCGATTCAATAATCTTGATTTTTGATATTTTTGTTATAGCGTTTGAAAATATTTTGATAGTTCCTAAAGGTGAGCACCCTCTTCTTTAATTTTACTTCCTTTGGGGGTAGGCCGGTAGCTGAAAGGGAAATGGGGAGGGGATAACAACACGGGGAATCGAACCCTCACTAAGTAAGAGTTCAAGTAGTCAATCAACTGAACTACTAAGATTCTCAATTTTACTTCCTTTTAACATATTTTGCAATGATTTATTTTTTAAAATTTCTGATTAATACGGAATTTAGCGTGTTGGATTCTTTAAAACACTAGGTCAAATGAGTTAAAAGACTTTTATTTTTCAATTGCAGAAACATTAATTTATGTTGAGACGTGGATGTGATGGAGGTTGTGTTTGACTAGTTGCCATTTTTATTTAAATTAAACGTGCAGATCTTATATACATGACCCCTATACTTTTGAGGCTACCATTTATTTTTACCCAAAAATAAATTTATTTTTATTTTTACTCTCATATTCATTTATTGCTGAAATCACTTAGTATTTTGATTGTTTTACCCCCGTGAATCTCGAAAGATATGAGAGATCTCCCTCCAAATCTATATACGACTTTTCACAGAATTTTATATGTATCTATGAGATCGAGTATGAAATTCTGTTTACTCACCTTAAATTGAATATTCATTTTCGTGTAAAATTTTAACATTTATAGTATGATCATGTATTTAACTTATCTAATATATGGACAAACTATAGATTTTAGATCGCAATAATTCAAAAAAAATAAATTTATAAATTTCAAATTTTGAATTGACTTCTAAGTTTAGCCGCCATAGTAGCTAGACAATTTTGGATTAATATTATTAGTGAATTGCGTAATCCAATAATGACTACTGGTCACGTAACATAAAAAATCCAACTTTTCAATATAATTTGTTAGTAGTAAGTAGTAACAAACAAAAGCAGATTTGTTGAGACAGTAGACTTTAATATATTTGGCATTTTTTTTAAAATTATTTTCCTGCATAAGTTAGCATTCCCATGAAAGAAATTTCAAACATTTTTGGAACTATTTAACAAGAGTCAGAATATGAAAATATTTTAACTTGTTAAAAATGCTATCTATGTGGGGCATCTTCTCACAGCTTAAGCTTTATTATTAATGTAGCTGTTTTTTCACATGCATTTGTTTGGCCTCATTTTCATTCTACAAAAGTAATTTTATTCTTTGCTTTTTAGGCTATGCATAATCAGCTGCTGAATATAAATTTATTACTGTCCAATTGGTAAATTATTTTAATCGACTGACTAAAAATATTAAGATTCGATAATTAATTCAATTAGAGAATCGTAATCATGAAAAACAAAAGGATTGGTCCAATTTGATTCTAATTAAATAGGAGGGCCAAGGAAGAAGAATAAGAGAAAAATTTAGTTTTAATTTTGTCTAAATATTGTTACTTATCTCCAGTTGAACAATGTCTCATAAATTAAAGTGGACGTAATAAGAAAAAGAGAGTCCCATTTTTATTTATTTTTTTAAAAAAAGGAGAGTAGGTAGGGAAGTTATGATGGATGTTCTTCAAATAAAGTCATCCGCGTCAAGACTCTAAAATAAGGACAGCAAAAACGTGAAACTGCTGGGACATCGCTTCTTTCTATCTTATTTTATATCACTAGTTTTCCGTTACACCTATACCTCATTTGATAATAAATATTATATTTAATTATGAATTTATAAAAAGATAAACAATTCACTAATTTTGATAAATTATTTATTTATAAACATTTTATATATAGAGATTCTATTACTAATTAGAACTCATGGTAAATCAGAATTTTCTTTAGCGACGGTAGGGTATCTTCTTGATTCAAATAAGGATGAAGTAGAAATCTATTAAATAAGAAAGATTTACGAATCTTTCCATGACTAAAACTACTTATTTTACCACATCTTTTCGTATATTTTAAAAGTCAATATTATAAACATAATTAAATAATAATTTAAAGAAAAATAGTGAAAAAATGATTTTATCTAAAGAAGATATTTTTAATGAAGGGCAAAAAGTTCAAACAACATTTCTAAAGGTATTCACACTTTTAATATAGTACTAGTCTTGTTGTACGCGCTTTGCGCGTAGTCAAAGCATGTAGCTCATCTCGTAACAAATATTACACAAAAAAATTAAATTTAATTATGAAAAGATAAATAATTTACTACAAAAGTAATTTTGATAAATTATTTATTTATAAATGGTAAATTAGAATTTTCTTGATTCAAATAAGAAAGAAATAGAAGTTTATTAAATAAAGAAGATGTAGAAGTTTTTCCTAGCTAGAAGTTCTTATTTTATTATTTATTTTCATATATTTTAAGTTAATATTATAAATATTATTAATTTTTTTTTAAAATGATGAAAAAATAATTTTGTCTAAAGGGGAGTCTTTTAATGTAGGGCAAAAATTTCAAATAACATTTATAAGGATCTTCACGCTTTTAATATAGTATAAATATATTCGTTTAATTTATTGTGATATTTAATAAAAAATAAATTTTTAGATGTTTATGAATTATTTTATTAAAGATAAATAAGAATTTTATTATAAATAGTTTCGACAAACTTAAAAGAAAAAAATAAAATTGCATAAATTTGAGATTGGATTGGTGAGAGTGAGAAGTTAATTACCCTTAGTTGGTGGTGGATAAGATTATACTTATTGACGTGTATGTATGTAGGATTTGACATGTACAATTGCCCCTTATCCCCCACCCTCTTTTCAAAAAATCCAAACACCCCCTAAGCTAGTCATTTTGGTTATAAATATGTGTGCTTTGGCAATGGAAAGTTCCACACACAAAAGAGTAGTCTTGTTCTTCTACTTTGAAGATTGTCATTTTGTTTTTGGAGGTTGAATAATGGGAAGAGAAATTAAGAAAACAGAATCAGTTGAGGAGACAAACTTCAACTGGTCAGATTCATCATCAACAACATCCTCGTATGATGAGGAAAACAGGATGCCTTTGTTGGCATTGAACCATGTCTCCTATGTCTGCAAATCTGTCCAAAAATCTGCCCTATTTTATGAACAAGTCCTTGGTTTTGTACTCATCAAAAGACCCTCTTCCTTTGACTTTGATGGTGCTTGGTAAATACTTCTTTAATTTCTTACTTTTTACTTCTTTTTGTCAACCAAATCTTTAACTTAAATATAGCATATGGACAAAAACCACTACGGTCCATTAGTAGAATTTAAGTGTCACCCCTGTTTTCTGTCTTAAGATTTGAAATTTTTTTGGTTGCCCATAAGATATTCAGTGTCGACTACCGTGAATTTGTGCCGTGTAACGCCTATTTGGGAAAAATATTTTCTACCATTCGAAATATCTGGTTAATCAAGATTTGAATTTTTTTTTCCA
Organism: Solanum aculeatissimum; assembly: GCA_038996855.1. Taxonomy (NCBI): domain Eukaryota; kingdom Viridiplantae; phylum Streptophyta; class Magnoliopsida; order Solanales; family Solanaceae; genus Solanum; species Solanum aculeatissimum. The sequence continues at coordinate 8,889 of JBCEWC010017869.1, forward strand.
GGTTATTCAACCATGGAATTGGAATCCATTTGTTAGGAAAAGAGGATGTGGAATCAAAGAAGGGGAAAATAAATCCAAAAGACAATCACATTTCATTTCAGTGCACAGATATGGATCTTATTATTCAGAGACTGAATGATATGGAAATTGAATATGTGACTGCTACTGTTAAAGAAGGAGGAGTTACTGTAGATCAACTATTCTTTCATGACCCTGATGGAAACATGATTGAGATTTGCAATTGCCAAAATTTACCTGTTCTTCCACTTTCCTCTTGCCCTCTCAAGAAGATGTCTAGTCCAACTTTCAACCAAACAATGTCTGATTCCTTTTATGGTACGTACGACATTATCGTTTACATCAAATCAATGAATTAATGCAATTGCATTTTCAGTTTTATAAATTGCTGTTTTTTTATTGTAAATGCAGGAAATGGAACAGCAAATGCAAAAAAGAATTGCTGTGGAGAAGTTGAATCTCTTATGATGGAAAATTTAGCTTTGGACATTATAGACATTTCCTTTTGAATTATTCATGTAGTGATTTTTGCTCCTCATTGTTAGCTTTGGACATTATAAAAATCTTTTTTTTTTGTAATATTATTCTTAATTATATGTATTAGTATGTGCAAAGCAGAGAGGTGTGATGAAGAGCAAATATTTTGTTAAATATAATATTATTATGTTAATGCATGATTCTGGCTGTCCATGTCAAATCAAAAAATAAATTATTTAAGGCATGTTATGTATTCTGAAAAATGTCAACTCTTCTTTTTAATTGCATTCTCATTATTTCCCTTAAATTAAAAGTAGCGCGTAAAATTAGTAGTAATGCTTCCATCTTAATTAATAAAATTGCGTTTGATTGAGTATAAACATTCTTTTTAAAAAAAAATATATAGAAAGTCTTTAGATACATACTATCAATCTAGCCCCCCCTCCCCCCCTTCAAAATAAAATAATAAAATTAAGCTTTAAAAAGAATTTATTTAATAAATAGATTTAAATTAGTCGATATTCAATGTGTACACTCAATGCCCGAGAGGGAAGAAATTATAATTAAAATGTTGATAGGCAAGAGTGAATAAGTGATTTATTGCTCTTGCATTTCAATTTTATTTTTGCAAGAATATTTTACGACATACCTACGTAGACATCTTTTCATTTCTTTTTTTTCCTACATTTTTAATTCTTCCTTACATTAAAAATTTAATATATAAAAAAATGCATTATTTCAAATACAAATTTAAATTAATTCAATTTCAGTGCATACATAGAAGACTATAAGTCACGTTTGCTCATCTATTTTCACTGTACAAAGCTTATGAAGTTGAAAATGGACCCATGAAGCACGTGATCCATCAATACATCTTTTGACAATTCATTTCTGCTACAATTATTATGTCGCCACTAAGGGTGAATAGAGAAAATTAATTCGAACCTTCTCGATTCAAAGAAGAACATGCTACATTTTTTTAGAGTTCATGTCCGCGTATTAATAGAATAGGACATTCAGATACTTAAGAGAGATACATTCGAGAGGTGATTTATGTATTTAAAATAGAAAGAGTGTAACAATTTATGACTTTTTTTTTAGTTGTAATTAATCCTACTTTATATTTTAAATTTAATTTAAATTTGGTTTTAGGTACTCCTATATTATTTATTAAAAAAATTGCATGTAATGTGTCATTAAATATTTTTTTATGAATAGATTATTCGTCTTGTCCTTTTATATGAATTGACACACTGTATACATGTAATACACATACTCTAAATTAATTTGTTAAAAAAATTGTAAGTCTTTATTTTAAAGGGTAGTTAAGTCAATTTATATTCTTATCTAAGGATTACTAAACCCAGTATTAGTAATAATCCCTAGATATTAGATAGGCCCACATATGATGTATTAAGTTATCCATGAATTAGATATGTCCGATTTGCATTGTGCAACCAAACATTGTATTAAGTGGACTAAATTTTAATGCAAGAACTATTTTAATTAATACATCCTACTAAACGATTCCTAAATCACTTATTACTCCATAAATGAGTGCTAAAGATTTATAAATACTTGTCCTTTTTAAATTATTATTTATTATTTTTAACATATTAAGAAAAAAATTATTAATTTTTTAATAAAAGGTCAAAATTATTTTCAATTGTTATCCTAAGAGATCATAAATATCCAAAAGAGTTAACACCTCAAATTCTTAATAAAATGAGAGAGCCTACTCAATTTATAAACACATTAATATTCCTTTAAAAAAAAAAAGCAATTAGCAGCATGACATACAACAAGTGAGCACTCACTTATCATTTTCATTTACTTGGAAGTATCTGATAGATGTTTTTATCACAAGAATGTGGTGGCTGTTTTTTCCTTAATTAAATTTTACGAATCAAATTTTAAATATAAAAAAAATTCTTGATAAAAAATACTTTCTCCTAAATAAAATCTTATAAAGTACAAATTCAAAATAATTAATTTTCAATACAAATATTAAATAGGAAGAAAAAATTAAAAACAAAAAAAATAGTATTCTTACATCTCGATTCCCAGATGCAGATGTATCCACAAACATGTGATATTTTCTGATATGACCCTACATTTGTTTTGGTGTCAGAAATCAGTCAATTCTTCTCCTATTTTGGACCATAATTTTCTCCGTCCAATAATAATTATTCATTATTAATTTAATATAAAAATTAAAAAATTAATAAGAAATTATTTGATTAGGAAGTATAAGGTAGAATAATCTCAAATTATTTTATTCTATATTTGGTTGGAGGTATTAGACAGTCATGAGATTATTTATCCCACAATTTAAACCTTAGTGATGGAATAAGTTATTTATATACACAATGAAAGAATTTATCCATAACTTATCATGGAATGATTAATCCCAATCAAACGTCTCGTAAATGATAGACGTAATTTCACCAAATTATCATTTGAATATAATAAATACAATATTTTGAAAAATATAATTGAGAAATAATTATAATTTGTGATAAAATTAAATTATGAATTAAATATAAAATTATCTTTTGATTTCATAAAGTGGACAAATATTATTAAAATATTTATTTTTTAATATAGTGGACAAGTGGAAAAAAATACGGAAGAAGTATTTCTTCAAAATTATTTTTCCTCTAAACGTATCAAGTCATAAATAAGTTTAAATACTGTCTCCGTCCCAATAATTAGTATTTTTGTCCGTTGATATCTTGATATTCTATTGATATCAAATAAAATTAGGTTTTTTTTTAAGAAATAAATAAAAAATAATTAATATATATTTATTAAATTTTAGTATCATATAATATATTTTCTACTAATTTAAAATTTAATAAATATTTTTTAATTATTTTT
>JBCEWC010017870.1:0-12263 GCA_038996855.1 Solanum aculeatissimum
GTGGGCTGTAGAAATTAGGTGATTTAATGATGATTTAAGTTTGAATTTTATGAAATGCATGGAAATTCTTGAAAGATTAATGTGCATGTCCCTTTAATGGTTTAATATGCATGGGTAAATTGCATTATGCTTGAAATTGGGTTTTTCTCCTGAATTATGTTAAATTATCTATTGAATTGTGGTTTAAAGTTTAAATCCTCCATTACCCATGCACTTGATTTCTCATTCATGGTATATGTATTGAAGTATGGTTATGATGAAACTCTTGTAAGGTCATGACCTTCTTGTTATGATATGATATGTTAAGGCTTGTGATCACATAGTCTCTTGTTATAGCTCTTTGAGTATTATGGGTACTTGCACCACTTTGATATGTTATGAAGGCTTAATATGATAAGCTATGTAGATGAGTTACTCTTATTACATTTTTATGAAAACGGTTATGGAAATTCTTGTTGGCATTTAGCCCAAGTATGGTTACAGATTTGACCATGTTTTTGGTTTGACTAGTGATGCATGATTTTGAAAGAATGCCAATTCTCCATTTTGAAAGGCTTGCATGTATATATATGTATTCCCGTGGGATGAGACTTAGTACCGAGGTATTGGAGTAGTAAGTGGGCTATCCCCAACGGTCCCATTCCTTTCCGTCAAACCATGTGCCAACATGGGATTTCTCCCTAGATGAGATGACTTATTTGTTTTCCCTTGTTTAAGGGTGATTAGGGATCTACCTAGCAAGTAGTCCGGATCCAAGTAGTAGCTCGCTCGGGTCTCCTCCGGTGTCGGTTGAGGTCACATCCCCGCTATGATATGATATTAGGTTGCATTTCATGCATCATGGCATGACATATTGTTGTAATATACTCCTCTTTTGGCTATGTACATTCCTTTCGTATCCCTTGTCCCCTTGTCATCTCATTTGGTCAGACTATATTGTCATATGCATTGCATGCCCGCATATTTAGTACATATTTTGTGCTAACCCATACTTTTATCTATATGTTCAAACCATGTAGGGACTGGTGACGACTTCTATCTTCCAGTGGATGACGAGTGACATCCTTGGAGCTATTAGCTTGTGGTGAGCCCTTTTGTTCAAGGGCAATAACTACTTTCTATCTTCATTGTATTTGTTTATTTTCTTGCTTATTTATTGAGGGTGAGCCCCAAACTATGTTGAGGCTCAGCTCTATCTTATGTAGAGGCTATGTTGGACACACTAAACTCTTACACGTTGTATTATGCTTTATTGGAATATTATGACCATTGAAATTTGTGTATGGAGATCATGTTCCGATTATGCTTATGATTATGTTTATGGGTTTGTGAATGTTGGGAATGTGCTTATGTGGAAAGTCCCCTAACCCGGTATGCCCCATAGCTTGAGTCCTACTTATCCGCCCCTTAGAAATACTTGTTACGTGCTATGTGAGACATGTTCATCCCATTCCCAGCAACATCCCCATAGCTTGAGTCCAAAGTCCCGTTTCCCCTAGAATTATGTGTTATGTATTTTTTTCCCGCATTTCCGAACCAATGATGTGAGTAATGATGCTATGATGGCTTGATCGAGGACTTTTGGGTTCTCCTTTTTCATGTCACATCTAGGCCCCACTTTTGGGTCGTGATATTTTGTCAAAGTATAAAGTTTATAAATTCAAGTATCAAGTATCAACAATACAAATAATCTAAACATTTGTCCAAGTATCAATTATCTAATCAACTATATGCTCTCTTTGATGTGGATATGCTTTGTTTGATACATGAAAATTCACTAGTTATGTGTTTGATACCTAGATGCATTATGGGGTATTACTAAACAAATTCATTTTGATACAAGTATACATTATGTTGTCCATGTATCAAGTATCTATGCAATATACCTAATTTCAAGTATCAAGTATCTACAAGTATAAAATTTAATAAAATACCTAAACTTTTCATTAAAATTTCATGTATCCTTAAAATTTCATGTATCTAATTCAACTACCTAAATTCATGTATCAATTTCCAAGTATTCAAGTATCAAAATCCTATTGATATATAAATGAAGTACCTAATTGATATGATAGGAATATTCGTAAGTCTAGAAAAATAATTTTGATACATATTATTGTTTTGTTATTTTTTCCCAATATTAAGTATTTTATCCTTCCACATATAAGGGGACAAGCTATGTTGTAAAACAGATTCCTAAATATTGTTTAAGGTTTGAAGCCTCTTACAACTCTACTTTTGTCAATGATATAAAATATTCAATTGAAGACGATGAGTTTGAACGATTTCGGTAAACTATTTTTTGTTCTTACCTCAATATACCTCATTGTAATTTTCAAGGCCAAATTATTAAATATTTGTTGTTACTGAAGGTTAATTAAAACAACACGAATGAGTTACATATTCGTCATGCTAAGAAAAATGTCCTTCGATTTACTAGCAGAGATTTTGACATAATTACCGGGCTGAAATGTACAAACAATCCTGACGAGTATCTATATTTTAACTCAACCCTTAGCAAACTGCTAGAAAAATACTTTCCAGAGTCATGTCACGGTGTAAATAAAGGGCGACTAGTTCAATGTTTCAAAATTGGTCAATGGGATAACATCGAAGATGTTGTCCAGATGGCTATTCTCTACTTTGTTCACATATTCGTGTTTTCTTAAATTGATCAGCCACCAATTCCATTAGACCACTTTCGAATTGTGGAAGATGATAATTATTTACACTATCCATGGGGTCAAGTTGTGTTTAAGAAATTGATCAACTTTAGAAAAACGTTTACGAATTTTAAGAAATTGTATTGTTTGTCAGGCATGCCATATGTGCTACATGCATGGATATATGAGTATGCTTCTAAAGTCCCTAATGATGTTGCTGCTAAGGGTGGAAACAACATTCCTAGGATCCTGAATTGATAAGTTACAAGCCTAAGACTAAAATATGATTTTCTCATGTCTACCATATTCAGCAAGGTATCAATCATGTCAAAAAATTTCAATAACTTTTTTTTTGTTATATTTTTTTTACTGTTACACTGTTATTTATCAATCATCACATATATATTTTTTAGGTTGTTTGTTCCAATATAGTTCCAACTCCTGAAGAATTGGCAGGATGTGAATTATCATGCCCTAGTATTCTTCCATCTAATGAACCTTCTTCATCGAGTATTTAGACACCATCTTATGGTCAACACAACAATGTGAAGATACAAAATTCGACTGATTTTGAGAATTTCACTATCGAACCACCTGCACATTTGTTAAGAAGGTTGAAGTGTAGTGCATCTACATTAACTTCTCCTCCACCAAAAAAAGCGTAAGGCAGTCCCCGTTATCAAAGTTGTTCCAACTGCACCTTCTAAGCCTAAAAAATTAGTGCAATTTTCTTAGATTTCAGAAAAGACATCGACACAGGCCAAGTCATCGGATACGCCTCAATCTTCATCATCTCATGATAAACGAAGCTCAAGTGAAGACATAAAAAAAATAAAGAAATATGTAAGTTTCATTATGTTTTCTTATTGAATATTTTTTATACTTATTCACTATAGGACATTCTAGTACCATATGATACTTATACTTTATGACAATTTATGAGGTTGATAGGAGATTTAATGCTTTGGAGTCTTTGATAAATTCTAAGACCAATGAGATACTTAAAGCTATCAGGAGTGAAGACTATGCTTTTGAAGGAGGTTCACATCCTACCGATGATGCTGATGTTCACCAAACACATAACATTCAATCGGACTCAACTAAGGTATTATGGTTCTTACTATAACTAATACATGATACACTTAGTCCTCAAAACACAACAACTAAATTGAAAAGGTGTCATACACAATTATTCCAAGTATCATGACCATGATACATGAATATAAATGTGATACCTAAGTATTCAACACATTAACATTTTTCTCACTTTACATGTATTCCATAATTGTGCCACATTAAGGTATAAGAAATTGTAATATTCATGTATCAAATAGTTGACATTTAGTCCTATTTTTTTTAAATTTTCTCTATTCAGGTTGTTGATGAATCATCTGTTTCATACATACACAATCAATATGCCAAAGGGATCCATGATTTCCTTTTTGACAACACTGATTGCACATATGTGAATTAAAATCAATCCATTGACATTGACATTGCAAAAGATGATACTCACTTTGTTGAGGTAGCCATATTCAATTATTCTTTTAATATAATCAAGTTAAGTTCATATGTATCAAAAAAGATAACTCAAAATATGTATTTTTGTATATGTCTTTCCAGGAAAATATTCACGCATCATCCCCCGAAATAGTTGATCGTTCTTTTCAAGCATGCCGACATACTACTAAAGATCTAGTAGAGCACACAGTTACAAATTAACCTCCATCAGTTGCCACAGAAAATTAAATAGATGATCTTACTGATATGCTTATTTCGAGAAGCAAGGAAGAAAATTTATGTAGTGAAGCTATGAGGTAGATTTACAACTAATGCATTCTTTAATCTCGTTATGTACCATTTTTGATCTGTTTAATCGAATACGTATTTTTTTGGTTGGTGCAAAGGATAAATCAAGCAAAGACTCACAAAAATAGACATCCCTTCCAAGTATTTTTGGATCAATCTAATCAACAAAGGTTCGAATGGAATTCGACCTATTAAACAATGTCAGATCCATAAGTCAACTCGATACATACTTTTAATTAGTATGATTTTTTAATCAAAAACTAATATCTTACAATCTGAATATGTAGGACTCATTTGCTAGTGCTTCAATCTCTGAAGGAAGGAATGAAGAAATCGAGGCAATCTTGTCTCATTTATGCAATCCCATTACAATAACACCATTGAAGACAACTACTCAGGAAGAACTTCAAGATGACCCATTTATTCTTCGTGACAGTCAACCACCAGCCACTCTCCCATGTAAAGATATTTTTTTGCATGAATTATCTCAAACCCCAACGTAATGCAACAAGATGCCTTCATATTTTTTTTCAGTTGCCATACCTATTGCATTTCAGTTCAAGTGAAAAGGGAAAGGAGAAAATATCTTATAAGTTCTGTCACAAATTTTTATTTGAAAGATATGACATCTACTATGAATCGCCTCTGGACCTAATCTCAAATTTTGTAACTGGATTAAAAAGGGGCTCTTGAAAATACATGCCAAGAAGTAAGTTCCTGAAAACTCTACATAAGAAAATATTGCCATGTTTTAATCATATTTTAACTGTGTTTTCATATTGTTCAAAAAAGTCATACGAGGATTATTACAGATCTCGATGTTCGTCGATTGGTGTGTCAAAAATTGATTTTATTGTGATATGTCCTCAAGACAAGAACTAATTCTACGTCATGTCACAGAAGAACAATTGTTGGACTGTTGAGGTCATTTTAAACCATACGTCCATGATACCCACTATTTTATTATTTCTTTACTAAGCACAATCCACCTTTTATATATTTTCATGATACTTTTTTAACTTGAATAGAATCACAATCATGTATCTTTTCTTTTCTAATATTCCACCAGTTAGCATAGCATAAGTTTGTAATATGTTCATCGGCTTAACATGCTAGTTACCATTACTAAAGTACATATATACTTTTTTTGATACCTGAATTATCATTAAATGATACTTATCTGCAGTAATACATAACATGATCATTTTGTCTATATATTTGTCATTTTTATTTCTTTCATATTTGTATTTCACTGACTGGACATGGCATAAATGCAACTATGTGATTTTATCCCCCAAAGTCCAACATATCAAATGTCCTTGTCAAGTTACATATCAGATATTATTGATACCTGCAATAACGTATGATGATACGTATCAACAACAGTACATAACATGAAACCTTTTGTCCTGTACATCTGTCACCATTTTAATTGATTGCATAGTTTTTTTTAAAAAAACAAGTAGTGTACCAGTTGAAATGTAGCTATTGAATATACATTATTTTTTTAATTTTAAATGCATTTATTTCATCTCGCAGCACATAGATGTCATCTTCTACTATATTCAGAAGAAATCAGTATAAATACACTACAATCAATTATTTATTCAAGAATCAAATAGTCACGACCCACTCAAGGTATCATGACTCTCCTGATGATGACAATATAAGCAAGCACTCAAGAAGCCCTTGAACGTGCGTCTGTTGTATCTAAGATAGAGAGGTCAGTCAGGAATATAATTAAAGGATATTCTATACCTACTAGATCTCCATGACATCTAGTATACAAAGTATATATCCTGATAAATATGATGATGATTTTCATTGGGTGTTGACTGTAGTTGCATTGAAAGAAATATTGATACGTGTGTATGATTTTACTGTTGGTTCAAGGCATAAACATCCATCAGTAGAGATTCAAAAAATGACTGTGATATTGCCCACGTACTTACATAAAATTGGGGTTTAAAAAAAATTAACAGGACTGACTGGTCCATGCTTGATGCATACAAGGACAAGTCAAATGGGGAGATAATTGGTCAACAAATTCCCTTTAAAGTTGAATTTGTTCAAGGGATAACTCAGCAGAAAAGCGACAACCTATAAATTTTTATATAATTATTGTCTTTTTTTTTCTCATATTAATTTTTAATATAATCGCTGCAGGGACTGTGGTGTATTGATTTCTACCTATGCAGAATACATCAACAATGGCATTCTAGTCCCAAAACATGCACTGAATGCAAATTATCTTCGGAGGAGATATGTCGCATTATTATGAAAATATGACAACGACAAGGCTTGCGAAGGCTATGTTAGTGAAAATGATGATCCATCTAGGCCTAGAGATGTGTTCATTTCGTCAAACAAAGAATGGTTGATCTTTCATAGTTTTTTCAGATTTTAAATTTTCTTTCTGTTTCTAGAAACATAACTAAGAATAAAATGACAATCTGTTTTGCCTTGTATTTTTGAAGTGAAATTGTTTATGGTATTTTTGCCCAGGTTGCCAAATTTTGAACTAGAAATATTTTTGAATATTAAATGCAATCTGATATACCTTACTTTTTTGTTTTTTAAAAAAACTTAAATTATATATTGTTTTGTAGATACTTGATACATAATTTTAGGTAATTGCTCTAGTAACTTGATACTTGAATGTATGATACTTGTAGATAATTCATATTTCAATGAATACCTAATCCTTTACACTTGTAATCAATTGATATATGATTTGAGGTAATTCATTTAGATACATGATACCTAATACAAATTTTAGGCACATTGTAAAACTCTATAATTGTAGATACTTGATACTTCAATTTAGATAATATGCCTTTTGTTTTCAGTAGCATTTTTAATCTTTGCCATCTTGCACTCTATAGTAGATGTTATTTATGTATCAATTTGACTTTACTTGAAACCTGCACAAAACTTTATATAAACTTTTTGTTTTGTATATGATTGATACTTAAAATAAGGTGCTACATTTAGGTACTTGATAGTTGAAGGAGGGGTTCCATGGTCATACTTGTAGATAATTCATGATTCACTGAAAACATAATCCCTTACACTGGTAAAAAATCGATACATGATTTTAGGTAATTCATTTAGACACATGATACCTAGTACAAAGATTAGGTACCTTGTAAAAATTTATAATTGTAGATACTTGATACTTCAATTTAGATAATATGTCTTTTGTTTCCAGTGGCATTTTTAATTTTTGCCAATTTGAACTCAACAATAGATGTTATTTATGTATCAAGTTAATTTTACTTGATACTTGAACATAATTTTATTTAAACCTTTTGTTTGGTATATAATTGATACCTGAAATTAGGTGTTGTATTTATGTACTTGATATTTATAGGTGGGGTCCCATGGTCATACTTGTAGATAATTCATGATTCAATGAAAACATAATCCTTTACACTGGTAAAAAAATGATACATAATTTTAGGTAATTTTTTTAGATACGTGATACCTAACACAAAGTTTAGGTACCTTGTAAAAATTTAAAATTGTAGATACTTGATAATTCAATTCAGATAATATGCGTTTTATTTCAGTAACATTTTAAATTTTTGCCAATTTAAATTCAAGAATAAATATTATTTATGTATTAATTTAACTTTACTTGATACATGAACATAACTTTATGTACACCTTTTTGTTTTGTATATATTTTATACTTGAAATCAGGAGTTGTATTATGTACTTGATACTTGAAGGAGAGGTTCCATGGTCGTAATTGTATCAACACACCAGTGGTATGTTATCAAGTATAAAAATAACATATCCACATCTATGATACCTGTTATCTTCTCAACTAAAACCCACAATAGACTATATTTAGGTATCAATTAAACGATAATCGATACCTGAGTTGAAAGTTTATATTTTTAGTATCTCAGAGACTTGATACTTACAATAAAGTCCTTGGTTTTGATACCTGATACTCTAAGGAAGATTGCTTGTGCTCATCAGATGTCACAACCCAGAAGTAGGGCCTAAATGTGACATGGCAAAGGAGAATTCAAAAGTCCTCGATCAAGCCATCATAGTATCATCATACATCATCGGTTCAGAAACATGGAAAGATAAACACATAACACATAATTCTAGGGGAAGCAGGGCTTTAGACCCAAGCTATGGGGATATTGCCAGGAATGGGATGAGCATGAATCACATAGCACATAACAAGTATTTCTAAGGGGTGGATAAGTAGGACTCAAGCTATGGGGACATACTGGGTTAGGAGACTTTCCACATAAGCACATTCCCAACATTCACAAGCCCATAACTATAACCATAAGCATAATCAGAACATTATTTCCATAACATAACCCAATAGTCATAACATCCCAATAAAGCATAATACAACGTACAAGAGTCTAACATGTCCAACATAGCCTCTACATAAGATAGAGCGGGGCCTCGACATAATTCGGGCTCACCATCAAGTCATAAAGAAAGAAAGTAAAATAATACAAGGAAGAGAAAAATAGATATTGCCCTTGGAAAAAGGGCTCACCACAAGCAAATAGCTTCAAAGAGATCACTCGTCGTTCAATGGTAGATAGAGGTTGTCGCCGGTCCCTACATGGTTATAACATGTAAACAAGAGTATGGGTTAGCACAATAAAACACTAAGTATGCGGGCATGCAAATTCATGTGCACATAAACCTATAACAACCTACATGAAAAGGGCACATACATAGAAGATAATATAAGAAAGGATAATATATTAATATGCCATGATGATCATGATGCATGAAATGCCATAATACTTATAGTATAGAGGGGATGAAACCATAACTAATATCCAAACTCAAGTGAGCTACAACATAAACTTGCCCAATGAGGCCTCCCATTGGATCGGGGAAGATTACTTGCCAAAGGTAATCTACACCACACCTTACGGGCCTCCTATTTCGGTGTGATTGACAACTTCCTTACGGGTCTCCCATTTCGGAAGGATTTACATAACATAGCATATCTTATCATATCATATCATATCAAAGCATACCTTATGGGCCTCCCATTTTGATAGCAACCTACATTGGCACATAGTTTCGGGAAAGGAGTGGGATCCTTGGGGATAACCCACTTACTACTCCAATCCTTTCGGTACTAAGTCATCATCCCACAAGAATATGTATACATATACATGATTTTAAAATGGAACTTGACCTTGAACATCAAATCATGCATACTTGGGCTTAGAAGCCAAATCACTTTCATTAATCCTATGCATACTTAACAAGAGTCAAACACATTTCAGAATCATGCTTCATGGGCTAAAAAGCCAAACAAACTTTCATGTCAAACTTTATGCATAAGAGTAGCTCCATACTTGTCATACTTGTCATATCATATTGGTGTAAACACCCATGTTGCTCAAAGAGCCATATCAAGAGACTATCTGATCACAAGCCTTAATTTATCATATCAAAACATGTGGGCCATGCCCTTAACAAGAACTTCATCATAATTATGCTTCAATGCTTATGCCATGAATGAGTAATCAAGTGTATGGGTAATGGAGGATTCAACTTTAAATCATAAATCCATAGGTAATTCAACATAATCTATGATAAAATTTCAATTCAAAACATAATGTAATTTACCCATGCATAATAAACCATTAAAGGTACATGCACATTAATCCTTCAAGAACGTCCATGCATTTCATAAAGTTCAAACTTAAATCATCATTAAATCACCTAATTTCTATAGCCCACATCTTAATTCATTTAAATACTTCAAAATTTAAGGAACCCAACATTAAACAAATCTTAAAATCATAACTTAAAGAGGAGGGTTCTTGGGTCTTCATGGATGAAAGGGAATCCATGAATCAAACCCACATACCTTGGAATTAATCAAGAAAATTGAATGATTTCACAAAAAAGATGATCTTTCCCAAATCCCTTCAAGATTTCATCAATGGAGGTCAAGAGGATTGAGAGAATTTTGGAATGAATTGAAGATTGTTAGAATGGATGAAAAGGGATTAGGGTTTGATTTAGGGGAGTTAGGGGACCTTAGAAAGCCTAAAAGGGGCATAAGATCTAATTAAATTATGAATTAACCATTAATGAAATAGACTAAATCACTGAAGACAGTGTCACACAGAAGGCACACAGTGCCCATTTACATGTCCACGAGCCGTGTACCAGCCTGTGAGGCTTCACTTGGCCTCGACTTCGACTTGAACTATCGGGGGACTTTTTAAATCACTTCACAATGGGCCTCATGGACCATGTAGCTGCACACGGACCGTGTACTGGTTTTTGGAGCATCACTTGGTCCGGAGTCCAGCCCTGAACCCTGGCCAACATTCTGGATCACTTTATGGGACCCCTCATAGGCCGTGAAGGGTCACACGGACCGTGAGGTGGTCCGTCCGACCATACTTGGTCCATGGCTTGGGCCCTAGCCTGAAAGAGCTCATTAGACCAACCTACGAGCACCCTTACGGACCGTGGACTACCAAACGGTCCGTGATCCCACCCTTAGACCATATTCCAGAACCCCTTTCCAGCGTCCTTCCAATTACGGGTAGTCGCACTGCTAGGGTAAAGACTTTCACATACAAACTCTGAATTGAGTAAAACTAGTTGCATTGTGAAGATAACTCAAAGAGCTTTGATTTTATATATAGCAGCCGACACAGTTTATCCCGTACCAAAAGTTATGACTTTCAAAATTGATTGCCCAACTGGCCTTACAACTTCACCAAACGATCCTCTTTGAATCCGACAACTTAAATACAACCCATGGCTACCAAAATTCAAACACGACCAGTATAACACTAACCTTGAACAATCATTACAAAGTTTGAAAATTTTTGGATCATTACATCATCTATCCCTTGGGAACATTCGAAATCGAATGAGCTAAAACTACAACTTAAGAACATCAATCAAACAAGAGACATTTTCATCAAACTCATAACGAATCATGCATCATTTTAAAAGTCTTTCAAAACTCATGTAAAATAATCATTTAAATCATTTTCGTGCTCATGTATGCATGCAATGTCATGAAACTAGAGAATTTAAAGAATTAGGACCATACAAGGATAGAACCTAGTACCTTAGGCTTGAGTAGATTGGAAGAGATAGGGATATCGCTCCATCATATCCAACTTCGCTTCCCACATTGCACTCTCCACGTCTTGATTCCTCCAAAATACCTTGATCGAAGCTACCTCCTTGTTGCTATGCCGCTTCACTTGTCTATCCAAAATTTCAACCAACACCTCTTCATAGGTCAAATTCTTCTCAACCGTCACATCCTCCAAAGGTGTAATTCTTTAGGATCACCAACCAACTTCCTCAACATGGACACATGGAATACCGGATGAATGGAGCTCATGTCCAAAGGCAAGTCCAACCTATAGGACACATTGCCAACCCATTCCATAATTTCATAAGGTTCGACGTACCGGGGACTCAACTTTCCCTTCTTGCCAAAACGCATGATGCCTTTCATGGGGGACACCTTCACATACACCCAATCACCAACATGAAATTCAAGGTCCCTCATCCTAACATCCGAATAAGACTTTTGGCGACTTTGAGTCGTTCTCAACCTTTCCCTAATTAACTTCACCTTTTCAATGGTCTCAACAACCAAATCTGGGCCTAACAAGGTCGCTTCACCTATTTAAAACCAACCAACCAGCGATCTACATCTCCTACAATACAAAGCTTCAAATGGAGCCATACCAATGCTAGCATGAAAACTATTGTTGTAGGCAAACTCAATGAGAGGTAGAT
>JBCEWC010017871.1:0-12263 GCA_038996855.1 Solanum aculeatissimum
GGGTAAATTAGGAATTAAGTGTAAAATTATCTCTTGATTTCATAAATTGGACAAGTATTGTTGGACATCCTAAAATAATATAGGGACCAAATAAAGATGGACAGAGGGAGTATTAAATTTTTTTTAATTAATAATAATAAATACTAAATTATAGTCTATATATACACACAATAATTAACATGAATAATTTTGCGTAAAACCATAGTTTCAGTAGGGTTGAGCCGCCTCTTTCTTTTATTATTTCGTGGCAGAAGTTTCCTACTGCATTGGTATCTCATGGATTCAGATTCTTTGGCTCCTAAAGCACCTAGAAAGGTAAAAGCTTTTCAATATTTAGTTGTTATTAATTTTATGTGTGATTGATGTGTGCGCTATTCGATGATATTTTTCTAGGTGAGATTTGCACCGAAAGGTCCTCCTCGTAGAGCACAGAAAACTGTTCTGCCTAAACCGTAATAATAATCTGAAATTTCAATAACTTGTTAGAATCCAGTATTCAATTTTTCTTATTCTTCCCTAAACTAGGAGGGTTGTAATTTGGTTGTTGCAGAGAAAAAGTTGAAGCTGATGTTGATGCCGCTAAAGCAGAGGAATTGATGCAGCGCTTCAATGTACGTTATGTATGCTTTTGCCAGTTTTATAGTTTAATGATTTGGTTTGTGGTCTAACATAAATGTATTCATTCATTTTAATTTTAGGAAGCTTCTGCAAAAGTTAAACATAAAGTTGAAAAGAAAGGTAAGTAAATGATACAGACTTTTACATGGGTATGAAACTCGGTTGAAATGAACGAGGTACTGGGTTCATTATTTATTTAGAAAAATAAACTCTGTCATATCCCCAAATTTATGGTTTAGTCTGTGAAAAATCCAATTACCATTATTTAAGATGGTAAAAAGTTCTCTCTAGTTGTTATTATTTTTAATAAATTGTACATTAACTCTGTCCTTGATAAATTTGACAAATGGTTGGACCACCACAAAGATCCTTAATAAGCAATACCCTTTTGAAGTTCCAAATCTACAATTTAGTTTTGTCTTCAACCCCGGGCCCAGCATATAACATTGGAAATTGACAAATGGTTGGACCACCACAAAGATCCTTAATAAGCAATACCCTTTTGAAGTTCCAAATCTACAATTTAGTTTTGTCTTCAACCCCGGGCCCAGCATATAACATTGGAAATTGACAATTCATGTTTTCAATACCTTTTACATCCTCAGGGTATGCTTTTACATGTCTAGTTCTTAATGATTTTAGGAACATCTATCTCATTTATTGTGCAAAGAATGACCAATAAAAAGTATGTTTGGTATGTTTATGATTTATGGAAAGTGTTGTTTGTCAATATTCTTGCTGAATGATAATTCTTAGAATTTCTTCATTGAATTTTCGTAGGACCTACTCAAGTTGCATTTGGTTATGGAGGCTCATCATCTTCATTGAATTCGTATGGCCATCATAACAAGGTTTATGGATCAATGTCCGATGGCAAGTATTTTCGTTAACCATTTTACTTTCTCTCTGCTATATGGATGTAGTACAGCTTGTTTGACACAGTGCTGGTTCTGCAGGTGGTATAGGTCTGCAGCGAGTGCAGAAAGAATACACTGAGCCGTGGGTTGGTTTCAAAGATTTTGCCCTTTGTATTCTGTCTATAGCTTCCTTGTCTAATTTCCTATCACATTTCCCATGCAAACTTTCTTCTTCCTGAAGTTTTGTCACCCATTTTGTATCTCAGGATTATTATACCAATTATCCTGTAACTCTTCCCCTGAGAAGGCCCTATTCAGGAAATCCAGGTAAATTCAGTGAATGCTATAAAAACCAAATTGCTTTCTTTCAGGAAAAGATGAAGAGCACATCATATTGATGCCTGAAAAAAAACTAATTAACCAACTGCTCTCTGTGTTTGGGTTGTAATTTGCTTATTTCTGATCATTTAATATGAATATCATTACCATTTATATGTACCTTTTACCTTGCAGAGCTTCTTGATGAGGAAGAATTTGGGGAAGCTTCCCGAAGCTTGACTTATGATGAGAATTCCATAAAACCAGCAATGGATCTTGGTTTAATGGTTAGTGAACTGGTTGATGGTTTGACTTTAACTTATTACTAAGTGATTTCAATGAATGCTTACGTCAATGATTGGTAGGAGGAGAATCTGGAGGAAAAGATGTTCTTGGTGCAATTACCAACCATGCCAATGTTGAAGCAATCGGTTAAAACAGATGGCAGTGAGATGGCGAACAGCTCAAAGCCTTCAAAGACTAGGGCCTGCAGTTTAAATGAGTTACCTGGGGGTTTCATGGGTAAAATGTTAGTGTACAAAAGCGGAGCTGTTAAGCTGAAGCTTGGTGAAACCCTTTTTAATGTAAGTTTGCTTCATTACAGTATAACCAGAACCTGTTCCGTTACTAATTTTTTTTAAAAATACACCTCCGGTTGAAATGACCTTGGCATATGTTAGTTTAGCTTAGTGTTGGATTAGTTGTCCCTCCCTTAGGAGCTCCCGCCTTGTTTTGCTCCTTGGTGACTTAAACCCTCGACTTTTAAATACAACAATAACATACCCAGTGGAAGCTCACAAGTGGGGTCTGGGGAGGGTAAAATGTACAGAGACCTTACCACTACCTCATAGAGATAGAGAGCCTGTTTCCGGGAGACCCTCAACTTTTAAATAAAAAATGAAAATTCTTTATGCTGATAGTAAATGTTCTTTGTTTTAGCCACTATGCTTATTACTTGGGGCTGGTGCATTTGACTCGAGGGTCTTTTGGAAACAACCTCTTTATCCCCATGAGACAGTAGTAAGGTCTATGTACACTCTACCCTCCCCAGAGCCTGCTTTGTGAGATTTCACAGGGTATGTTGCTGTTGTTGTTATGGTGATAGTAAATGGCTTAACACGCTGAAATACTGATCTAGTAACTGTTCTTTAAGAAAAGATAAATAAAAGGCTAATTTATCCAAGAACGTTATTGGTAGAAATTTCTAGGGTCATTGTATTGTTGGCATCTGACATCTATAAATGGACTACAGGTTTCTCCAGGTATGGATGGCTCGTTTGCCCAGGATGTTGTTGCGGTTAATACAGAAGAGGAGTACTGTTCTAACATTGGGGAGCTCACTAAGCGTGTCATTATAACACCAGATGTGGACTCACTCTTGGATTCTATCTGATTATGTTGGATTACTTGCTATTTATTATGCTATAGTTACACAAATAGCAATTGGCTTTTCCCTTTTGAAGTTACCACAGCTTTCTACCCCTTCTATGCACTTAGTTGGCCCTTTTCACTGATGTACAATTAGTCTAATTAATGAAATTCTTTGTTCTTTCGTAAGACTAATATCCATGTTTCAGATTTCCATTTACTGTGTCAATCATTTGATATTGCTACATATGAGGCCTTGCCAATAACATGAAAAGTAAGGCTAATTGTTTCAGTATCCACACATGTCAAAACTTCTTTGTTTTTCTTGTCAGTCCTTGTGAAAGTTGGTGTAGTTATTACACCAGTTATCTCATGCTATAGCCTAAACAGAGTGGATGTTAATAAGGCTGCTGTTGTTTCATGGCCAGCATTGTAGAACCAGTGTGGATACGATATAGAAGTGGGGTTCCACATAACCTACGGCTTCTGACTCAACATTTTATGTGTATATATGTGAAAACAGATATAGATAGGGTTAAACATATATTTCACAACCTACATTCGTAATCAGAAAGGTCATGGCATTGACATCCTAGATTTACCACTATGTACAACTACTATATTCATTTATATTTTGTTCTTTGTTATCATCTGGTTATTAATGACATCATTTCACACAGTGCTGTGGATTGTTATCTATCGTTGCTCTGGTTTGCCTAGTTCGAAGTCATGTCCTTGTAAACTATGTTCTTAACTTTTAAGCGTTGTTGTTCTTTAGTGGGATTTCATTGGGCATGTTGTTGTTGTACTTTATTTTCCTATTTATTCCTCCATTACACCTTGTAACCTATGTAGCCTTTAGGCTATTTATCTACCCTAATTACTTCTTATTCATTGCATGAAAGACTTCCTCAACTATAATTAGTGGAAGTTTTCATTTGTTTTGTGATATAAAAATAAAGAAAAAAACGTAGAGGGTATAAAAGTTTGTTAAAAAGAGAGTTCTTATTAGTTGAAGAGAAGTGTTCTTTTTGTGGAGTTTGAGACTCAACTCTTGTCCAGAGTTTGTTAAGTTACACTTTTGTGATTACACTGTTATCCCGGAGGGGACAAGTCAAGAAGAATACTGCTGGACCGGTGAAAATTTTTGCCACAGTGGACTTGAATTTCCTTAAAGAGAGTGAAATATCCGCGTCTCAGCTTGGAAAACTTTTGTTTTCTTTATTTTAGTTTTCAATTGTTAATTGTAATTTTTTATAATTTCACCAACAATTCTAAGGAGATTCAAATGGCTACAATTGAAAAAACGATGGATGTCAAGATGAGAGATCTTAATAAGCCATTTCGGTTCAACGATAATCACTTCAAGAGGTGGAAGAGTAAAGTACTTTTCTACTTGAGTCTTCTCAATGCTTCTTATGTGTTAACAGAGACTCTTGTGGTCAGTGAACACATCCACATGAACTCTATATAACCCACATACCTTGAAATTAGTCAAGAGGATTGGATGAATTTGCAACAAAGATGAATTTCCCCAAAATTTTTTAAGCTTTCATCAATGGAGGTCAAGAGAATTGAGAGAATTTTGGAGTGAATTGGAGAGTGTTAGAATGGATGAAAACGGATTAGGGTTTGATTTAGGGGAGTTAGGAGACCTTAGAAAGCCTAAAAGGGGCATAGGACCTAATTAAATTATAAATTAACCATTAATGAAACAGGCTAAATCACTGAACACAGTGCCTCACAGAAGGCCTTCAGTGGCCGTCGTCCGTGAACCTGTCCGTGAGGCTTCACTTGGCCTTGGCTTCAGCTCGAACTCTTGGGGGACTTTCTGGATCACTTCACGAGGGGCCTCATGGATCGTGTAGCTGCACGCGGACTGTGTACTGGTCCGTGGAGCATCACTTGGTCCGGAGTCCAGCCTCGAACCTTGGCCAACCTCTGGATCACTTCACGGGCTGTGAAGGGTCACACGAACCGTGAAGCGGTTCGTGGGACCATACTTGTTCCATGGCTCGTCCCCCAATCCCTAGGAGCACACTGGACCAACCCACGAGCACCCTCATGGACTTTGGACCACCAAACGGTCCGTGGTCCCACCCTTAGGCCCTATTCCGGAACCCTTTTCCAGCACACTTTCAATTGCGAGCAGTCTCACTGCAAGGGCCATAACTTTCACATCCAAACTCCGAATTGAGTGAAACTAGTTGCGTTGCGAAGATAACTCAAAGAACTTCGATTTGATATATAGTAGCTCACACAGTTCATCCCGTACCAAAAGATATGTCTTTTCAAAGTCCATTGCCCAATCGGCCTCACAACTTCACCAAACGATCCTTTTTTGAATCCGGTCACTTAAATACAACCCATGACTATCAAAATTCAACCACGACCAATTTAACACTAACCTCGATCAATCATTATGAAGTTCAAAATTTTTTGAATCGTTATACTTGAACACCTTTAGCAAAATTTCTGTCTTCATCAAAGAATCGAGCTTCATCATGTAGTACAACAACCTACAATTTGAACTAAGGACGGGGTTTGGGGGTAGCTCACCATTCAAGAGGATGACCTTTTCCGAGAGTATTGTTTTGACTTTTTGAAGTTCACTAATTTTTCTAAGTTAAAAAGAGGTCAATTATTTGTCTTATATTTGTTAATTTTATTTTATTTACATTCTATCATTTGTTTTCGTTATTAGTCGTTCCTCTTTGTTTTCTTTTCCTTTTCCTTTTTTCCGTATCTAGTTTATTCTGCTTATGGACTTTTGAGACGAGTGTGTTCCGAAAACAGTCTCTCTACCTCTATGAGGTAGTGGTAAGGTTTGCGTACATTTTTACCTTCCCCAGACCCCACTTGTGGGATTCCACTAGGTATATTGTTGTTATGGTTGTTAAAAAGAGGTCAATTTCTTCTTCTTTTTTGCTATGATTAGAAAAAAAGAGAGCATGTCAAACAAGACATGATGGATATTTTTTTGTTCATCAGACAAACTTTCCATTGGAAACTTATGGATAAATTCTTCCCTTCTTATTTTGTGTCTCATCAGCAGTACATGAGATATTCGTTTAATAATAGTTGAAGCTTTCATTACTGAATATATGTGAAAATTTGGCATGATAGGAGCTAATAAAATGTGCAGGGTATGTCCCAATTATATCAGCAAAAATAGAATAAGTTGAATTGCATTTGATATGTTTCATGGTCTGAGGAAAAGCAAGTGAGGTTGTTCGTCAGTGAGTTCAAGATTTTCCACTTCAACCACCTGGTAAACGAGTGAATTTTCATTATGAGAAAAATAGTGTGACTTGAGTTACAACAATAATTAATTTTTCATGTGTTTTATTACCTCAAAGCCAACCTTTCGATATAGCTTTTGTGCAGGTCCATTGTTTGTATGCACATGCACAAATACCTTTTCTACACCTATCACACAAACAGCAGATTAATTTAGAAGGTAACTGCCCTTTTAGCCTTTTGATAGTGCATCATAATTGCTTACCATTTTCTTTGGCCAATCTAATAGCAAAATGCAACATGTTTCTCGCAACACCCTGCCTGCGAGAAGATTTGGCGACACATAAATTTGCAATATAACCATATCTGTTGGAGGATCTTCTCTCAATGTTGCTCAAAATTGGAGAGTTTACCCTTCCCTATGGAATGGAAGACATGTCAAATCTTTGTGGGAAAATGTTAATCCTATCTTTTTACTTATCAGAATGTACCCCAAAATACCCCGGGAAAATCTTCTCTGTGTGACAAGCGCCCGATGATCAAATCTAGTGTCCCAACTACTCTCTTAAGTACTGTATGTCTGATATTTTTATCTTCTGCCCGCACCTGTTGATGTAAACATATAACAGTTACTAAGATTCTCTCATGGTATTCATATCAGATATGATGCTATTTTTCTTAATGGAGTGAAAGATGTCTGAAGCTTGTCTGGCAAGAATTGAGAAAAATAATATGCAGTCAAAACGATGAACTCAAGAACATGGATGCACCATTACTTTATTTTTAAAAGGATGTCAAAGAGCCCTTGAACCAGTGAATCAACTTGTCATTTTGAGAATGTGTTCTTTTAGCTAGTATTTAATATATTCTTTAAGAATTAATTATACAAGTAATATATCGAATTTAGTCAGATGACCAGGGGTTCCTATGACCCAAATAAAACACATAAATTCACCCCTTACGATGATAGTAAACTTTTGTTTACAGATTTATACCGCAACAATGCAGGTGCATCTCTGCCCAATTTGTGCCTTGCATCTCCTTTTCAAAGCATTAAACTCCTGCATAGTGGAATTAGGAGATTTTATGCACTGCATGTACGGTTTTCATGGAACAATTGTGAAATAACCAGTTGGTTACCTGCTCTGCATATTTCCTTTTATAGTTGTTGATGTATCTGTGTTATCAAAGAAAGTTGACTTTAGTCACTCATCCACGTGTTGTTTCACATAAATGAGGAAACCATAAAATCTGCTACTACTGTGCTTGATTTATTGGAATGTAGGTACATATCAATGTTTCTAGTGCAACTCATGTTTATTTTCAACCAGATGAGTTTATGTCTTTCTAAAACATACAATTGGTTTTTAGCTCTAACTGTTTGGGTTTTGCATAGCTAGGGTTGGCAAAATGGTTAAACAACACGAGTAGCCATCCAATCCGATCCATTAGATATGGGTCAGATAACTGATGTCTTTGAAAATGAATCAAATTGTGATATTATCAATAAAAGAAATGGATAATCCATTTTATCAATTCTCATTTGTTTGCTTGCATTTTCATGAGTTGTTGCTCTCTCTCAGTCTAAACTTATATTGTCTTTTAGCTTTTGTCTCACCTAACTGTTGAAGCCAGGATCCTTATTAACCTTTGTTAACCCATTTTCTATTTGTGATAAATATGGGTGGATAAGATATTTATCCATTTTTTAAACCAGTCCTCGATCCACCTATATCTAACCCGACCCAATGTAGGTGTGTTAGTTGATAGCATAATAAAAGTAGTAAAAATAGTTATAACATGATGGATCCTATTAAAATGGGATATAAAAAATTCAAATAGTCAACCCCAACTAGTTGATTGATTAGTTCATGAATTAGTATCAGTTTTCGCCAGAAACATGCATTGCAGAATGGTCAACATGTATTTATACTTTTCATGTCTTTTTTGCAAATATGAGAAACTTGAATAATCAAACAGGGTACATACCGATCATTTTGGCGGTCTTCCCAGTGAGATTCAGCTCGCAGCCACGCTGCTGTCTGTCAATTATTGAAGCTGAACATACAATCACTCAAGATTACACCTATTCGAAGTAAAATTATGAAGGATACTAACCCAGTATTCTTCATCAAGAACGGCTTCATGTGCCATGAACTGACCAAACTCAAGTCTGTTTTCCTGATCCAACACGTGTTCATCCGACCGCCGCAATTGATCCAAGTGGAGATTGGATGTGTATGTTGTTTGAGAGTCAGATTGTGGAATCGGACACTGCTGAAATTCTCTACGTACTTCTTTCTTCCCCATGTTTGAGGAATTGGGATTCAGTGACCTGCATTGAAGTTACAAGATGTTGACCTTTACTAATTATTTATATATACTCATTGCTATGTAGTTAGAGATGGACTTACTGACATTATCCAGGAAGCAGAAATTCTCTGAAGCCTGGAGAAACTTGCCATTTTAGAGAAAGAATTTGTGGGGTAACCACTACTCTGCAAAGCCATTGTTGACATTCTATTCTTTGTGGCAAAGAAAATAAGAAAGTTAGGAGCTTTCTTGATTCTTGAGCATCAAATAGTTTAAAAACAGAGAGGCCAGGGTATATAGAGCACAAGTCTTCAAAGTAATTACATCAACATTGGACAATTTTTCTTTAGTGCCCAAACCTTTTAGGTTGTGATGGATAAAATAAGCTAATCACAGGATAATTTTTGAGTGTCATTTAATTCGTTGTTTGGTTGCAAATGATGAGATAATTTATCGCAAGATTAACAATTAGTATCGGAATAAGTTATTCCTTCCCGAGGTGAAATAATAATAGAGGAAATTTCAGAGAAAAACAAACTACAATCCTGATTTATTGCTTCTCGGGTATAGTTTCAAATATTACAAAGAATAGCTACGTTTTAGTTTGCTATTGAATGTATAATTGTATTTTTTTCCCTTTAATTTGCATACATACATACAAATGGAAATATAATTAAAGGAGTTAAATACGAAATAACTGTTTTTCTTTTATGGTAAATTATCATAATTTACTCCTTAAAACCAAGTAGATTCAAAATGGAGTTCAAATTGAATATGAAAGTCTTTTTCCTTTTTCTTTTTTTTTTGCATAATTAAAATTCAAAATACAAGTGTTATCACATATCTGAGTGAAAATTCTCATCCAAGGAAAAACAAAAAAGAGATTAAATCATGTTGTATTCTTTTTATCTCAACATAAATACATATATAAAAAAATACAATTAAATTTTCGTGTGAATTCAAAAATACAATTAAAATATGAAGAAGTTCAAGAAGTAAAAATTAATTCTAAAAGAATGTTGTTACTGTATTCGTTTAATAATCTGAATACAAAAAAGATAAAAAATTATTGGTGTGTTCGTTTAACCATTTGAACGTAAAAATACAAATGAATACATTCAGAGTATTCAGTTAATGATGAACATATTTGATATAAAATATTAAAATATATAATAATATAAAGAATACATATACAATTGAAATACAAATAAGTTTTTAAAATGTGAAATGTATCAAGAAAATTATTATTGTTTTCAGTTAAAAATTTGAATGCAAAAAGACCAAAATTAGTTGGCGAAACATTTGAATATAACAATTATATGAATATAAAGTCTAAAATACTAGTTAGATTTAAATAAAAATACATTGAATACAATTTAACAAACAACAAATTAGAATACAATTAACAAACTTCATTAACTTTCTTGTCACTGCCTTCCTTCCACCATGGTAGTAAAAAAAAAAAAAACCACCTGAAATCAGTTGGAAACCCCAATCAAAACCACCTATTTCTGCCGTGTTAGCGATGTCGTTCGTGCTCTGTCTATCCGACCCAGAATCGGACTCGATTTGCCTCTTTCAAATCGCGAGCCAGATCCGCGATCTTATCGGAGAAATTTCAACAACCAACAGAACAATTTAACCTAACAAATACAAGGCTAAATGTAAGATACCTGATTATAAGGGGTATACACTAGATGAATTTCATCAAAATCGCGATTTTGGTGGAGAAACGAGAATTAGTCGGATTCTAAATTAATTTGGAATCCTATGGATTCTAAATTGATTCTGAAACGATGGGAGAGAAAAAAGAATTGAAGAGATTGGGCGAATTTGACAACAAAGAATCCTCTATTGGTGTTAAATTGATTTTTTGCTATAAATAGATAATATAGCTATGATGAGTAATTTTTTTAAACTATATCTATGTTTCATAAATATATAGAATAAGTTTGTTTTATTGTGTAATTTTTCCAATAATAATCTTAGGATAACTTATCATGGAATAAAGGATGTACAACAATATAAATACCATTCTTAAATCCTCTTTAATACACTACTTTTACATTCTTGTATATTAACATAATTTTTAGCAATATTTATAATAATATTTTCAATCTTGATTAATCATTGTTTTTATGATAATATATTTTCATATTTAAAAAATTACATTTTACAAATACTATTTTTATTTATGAATATATTATAAGTTGAATTTATTTATCTAATACTTATGTTTATTTAATATTTTGATTTATATTAAAATATCACTTCACTATTAAATGACATATTTTTAGTTAAGTAGTTTATTACTCACTTAAAAAATATATTTTATATATCAATTAAAATATAGATAAATTTAAAATGGAGCTAATTTTAATAATAAAATTTACTTTAATAAACTTAAAATGAAAGTTTTATTTTTAATCTAAATAAGATGGAAGTTTTATTTTTAGGTTAAATAAGATGAAAGTTTTTATTAAAGCTAAATAAAATGGAAATTTTATTTTAAAGTAATAAGATAAAAGTTTAATTTTTTTTAAAACATGACACAATCATAAAAATACATATACAAAAATATTTAAGTTAAATAAATTGAAATTTTTGTTTTTAACTAATCCCAACATAACTAATCTCAATATAACTTATATCTAAACCAAACTACCGTCAACGTTATTTAGTTTTCCCTTTTTTGTCTGACTTTGTACCTTGAACTCCACGAATCGGTCTTTGATTCTTTATCAGTTGATTGCTATAATCACTGTTTATTTGGAAAGCTTTGTTTAAACAGAAGCTAAGTGTCTCAGCTAATAAGTCTTGTGGAGTATGCTAGTAAAATTTGGCTTATCCTATCCAAATTTAAGTTGTGGAGTACATGGGTTTGGAAGGGATAACATTAGCAGCTCAAATAATTAGCTAAAGGTATGCATATCGTTGTCATCTCTATGTGGATCTATAGCAGCCAACCAATTGCTTCCATGTCCTCCTTACGTTAGATTTAAATATTTAAATACAGAACAAAATTGAGATCACTGATTTTAGGCTATCTTTTCTTTTTAAAAATAGACCTACTAAGTTGTCTATTTATGGACAGATTATGTGTACACAGGAATTATTTTTCAAGAAATTGGTCAAAAATATTTTTCAATGTTTCCTTATTAATCAGCATTACTTAATACTCCAGAAATTGGAGAGTCAGAATAAGGGAGGAAATTTTGAAAAAGAAAAAGGGTCAAAAATGTCCTTGTACGGTTAGAAAGGAGTAAAAATGTCCTCAGTTCATACTTTGAACTATTTATGCCTTTGTACTATTAAAAAGGATAAAAAATGCCCTGATACTAACGGAAAAGGATCAAAAATGTCTTTGATTTATACTTTGGTCCAAAAATGCCCTTGTCAATGATACTTTGGTAAAAAATACCCTTAGTGTTACCAAATGGGTTAGAAATAACCTTCTTTAAATTAATGTATATATATATATTTTTTTTCTTTTTAAACATATTGTATTACTAATTAAAATATTATTTTTAAAGAATTCTTTTGTTATTT
>JBCEWC010017872.1:0-12263 GCA_038996855.1 Solanum aculeatissimum
TCTTGTCTCTAAATAGTTGTGGCTTCAACAGCCAAGTCCTGTATATAAGTTTGGTGCTACATATTTTGACTTCTTATATCAGTAGAGTTGTCATAGACATATGCATGATAAGCACAGGTTATATGTTGGTTCTCTCTGGCCTAGAGGGCACCGAGTGCCTGCCCGTCTTTGTAGAGTTGGAGGCATGACAGATGTGTACATCGGCCCTGCGATGGTTATGATTTCACCTCATTCATGGCCTGTGATATCATTGCATCCATACATTTCATATGCATTGTATTATTGACTACTTGCTATATTTATCATTCTTAGTTATGCATTATTGTATACTAACCTTGTGATGTAGGTGTTAGGATTCTTCGTTACTATATTCTTGATTGATTTCTCTTACCCAATCGGTTGAACCTACTGGGTACAATTTGGTGTACTCACCTTTACTTTATTTCCTCCCTGCAGATCGAGCACATGAATCCCACAGAGTAGTTAATTCACTCTAGTTGAGCTATTCTGCTTCCATCCAGATCTTACTGGTGAGGCTCATACTTCAAGTCGCCGTTGATCTTTGGGATTATCTTTATTATTTCCTTTTAGACTTTGTATCAAATTTTATAAGACAACTTTGTACTTCTTTTGAGACAATTGTGTTTACCTTCAGCACTATTTAGATGCTCTTGTACTCATAACTCCAGGTTTTGGTATTTCTTTTGAGTTGATTGTGAATGTTTCTACTTTATTTCATTTTACTTTAGTCGTGATCCAATTTTGGGTCATGATATTGAGCCCGTGGAATAGAGACCAGAGGCCTCAACTCCATCACAACCAACGGCAACAGTTCCCCCAGCCGCCTTTGTTGTTACACTAGAGGTGCAGGCGGCTCTTGGACAGTTCCTGGTAGAACTTGGAGCCCTACCGCAGGGTGTGGCGCCATCTCCAGCTCCTCCACTCCAGGCACCAGCAAAGCCTACTATTTCAGCAGTTTTGGCCTAGCCAGAGGGAGCCGTACCATTTCAAGACCAACGACTACTTGGGTATTTTCTAAGATTAACTCCATCGAGGTTTTTAGGAGGGAGATATAGGGGAGGACTTTCAGGAGTTCCCGACAACATGTATAGAGCAATTTCAAGCCTTGGAATTGCTAGAATCTCAAGGTGTTGATTTTACTGCTTACCAGCTTGATGGTACCACCAAACAATGGTTGCGGACTTGTCGAGATACCAAAACAACAAATGCCACACTATTGACTTGGGTAGAGCTTATAGAGGCATTTGTGACTAGATTTGTGCCCAGGAGTTTCAAGGATCGTCACCGGGATCAATTTGTACGACTTGAGCAGGGGAAGATAACCGTGTCCCAGTATGAGGTCAGATTCTAAGAGCTCTCCCGATATGATATAGCTATTTTACCTACCAAGGAGGAGCAGATTCATTATTTTGTGCGAGGGTTGAGGCTTCAACTGAGGATGGGCACACATGCACTGGTGACTTCAGGACAGTCATTTCTTGACATTGTTGATCATCCTCGCTCCTTGGAGTAGATTATTCGCAAGGCCCAAGAGGGCACCGACAAGCGAGCTAGACGTGAGGGAGAGTTCAGCGGCTCCCAGAAAGGTTCTGAGCGCCAAGGGATAGACCTCTGAGAAGAGGTCAATATGGTCAGACCAGCCGACCATATCAAGAATTATAGGCTTCTGAGGGTGGCCATCAGGCCCGGGTACTTCCAGTTAGGGTGGTTCCTCTTACCCTGCTGAGCCCAGAGAAAGAGAGAGTGACTTGGCTTCTTTAGGGCCAGTAGGATCATCATTTGTGGGTAGTCAGGGTTCTATGGAAACTTGATCTGGGAAGTATGACCGTGACCATAGAGACATGGCTATTTTGGGTTATTTTAGGTGTGAGGCATCAGATCATTGGCTCAATGACTATTAAGAGCATAGAGCAGCACATGCCGCCCAATAACCCACCAGGTCAACTTTTGTACTTAGTGGTAGGGGCAGGGGTACAAATTATGGTCGCCAGGATGATTAGTACAGAGATTGTGGGGACCAGTAGGGCTATCAGTAGGGTTTTAGAGGACTTGCCATGGGTGGTGGAGCCGAGGGCAATGATGATGTTCGAGGGAGAGGCCGTTAGGGCCACTTTTATACTGCAATATCACGGGCTAGGACCGAGGTCGAGACTTCTGATGAGGCCATCATAGGTATGATTATTGTATGCCAAGAGCTAGCTTCAGCCTTATTTGAACCAGGTTCCACATTCTCTGATGTGTTTGTGTATTAAGTTTTTCTTTTGGGTGTGACTCCTGATCCTCTTTCCTCTAGGGTTGGGGTATTGACCTCAATGGTGGATTGACTTATGGTAGACTGAGTTTGTAGAGGTTGTACGATTACTCTTTCGGGTTTTGATACCTTGGTTGATTTGATACTGCTTGATATGCTGGATTTCAACATTATGTTAGGTATGGATTGGTTGGCCCCATATCATGTTGTATTATATTATTACGCCAAGACTGTCACCTTGGTGATACCGAAGATGTCTTCAGTGGTTTGGCAGGGGTCTATGAGTCGGGTACCAATATGTATTATATTCTATATTTAGGCTCAGAGATTGATATCCCTAGGGTGTTCAACTTATTTAGCTCATGTGTGAGAGGTGACAGCTGAGACTTCTATTAAGGAGTCTGTGACAGTTGTATGTGAGTTTTCTGATGTATTTCTAGTGGATTTTCCTGGGTTGCCACCTGAGCGGGAGGTTAATTTTGTGATAAAGTTTGAGCCAAGCACTAAGCTCTTACCTATTCTCCATACCGAATGACTCCTATAGAGCTTAAGGAGCTCAGTACATAACTTCAGAGCTTGCTAGATCTGGGGTTCATACGACTGAGTGTTTCTCCCTAGAGAGCTCTTATATTGTTTTTGACAAAGAAAGATGAAACTCTCCAGATGTGTATTGATTATAGGTTGCTGAATAAGGTGACGGTGAAGAACCATTATCCTCTATCGCATATTGATGATTTATTCGACCTGTTGCAGGCCAACAATGTTTTTTACGATTGATCTATGATCGGGGTATCACCAGTTGAGGATTCGGGCAGAGGATATTCAGAAGACTACCTTTTGGACCCGTTATGGGCATTATGAGTTCCTAGTCATGCCATTTGGGTTGGCTAATGCCCCTACAATATTTATGGACTTGATGACTAGGGTATTTTGGCTGTATTTGGACTCCTTTGTAGTGGTTTTTATTGATGATATTTTGGTGTATTCGCAGAGTTAAGAGAAACATGCCCAACACCTCCGTATTGTGCTATAGACACTCTGGGATCACAGGTTGTATGCTAAATTCTCCAAGTGTGAGTTCTGGCTTGGGTCTATGACTTTCTTTGGTCATGTGGTGTCCGATAAGGGTATTAGAGTGGATTTGACTAAGGTTGAGGCTATTCGTGGTTGGGCTAGGCCTACTTCGCTGCCAGAGATTCATAGTTTTGCCAAGTTAGTAGGATAGTACAAATAATTTGTTGAGGGTTTCTCCACCATTGACACTCCCTTGAATCGCTAGGGTATGCCATTTGTGTGGTCTGACGAGTGTGAGACTAGTTTTCTGAGGCTGAAGGAGTTGCTAACTACTGCTCCTGTTTTGACCCTTTCTATTTAGGGAGAGAGCTTTGTGGTGTATTGTGATGCTTCCCATATAAGGCTGGGTTATGTATTGATGCAGCAAGGTCGAGTTATTGCTTATGCTTCTTGCCAATTATAGGCCACGAGCGTAACTATCCCATGCACGACTTAGAGTTGGTCGCGGTAGTATTTATGCTCAAGATCTGGAGGCATTATCTATATGGTGTGCATGGTGATATTTATACAGACCACCAGAGCCTACAATACATTATGTCTTAGCAGGACTTGAATTCATACCAGAGACAGTAGATTGAGTTATTGGCTGACTATGATATTTCTATGTATACTATCTTGGCAAGGCAAATTTAGTAGCTAATGCCTTGAGTAGGAAGGCAGTATGTATGGGAATCCTAGCCCACCTAGAAGCAGAGGAGCGACCGTTAGCTTTGGACATTCAGTCCTTTGCAAATAGGTTGGTCCGACTGGATATTTTAGACTCTAACCGAGTATTTCCCTTTATTGGGGCTCAGTCTTTACTGATCGATCAAATCCAGGCTCGACAGTTTGAGGATGAGTCAACAGTGGGTCTCTGAGATAGAGTGTTACAGGGGATGGGGGGTCAGACTACAGTTTATTCATATGGAGTCCTCAGATTTGACAACCAGTTGTGCGTTCCTAGAGTTGGGGAATTGATACAGTTGATCCTGTAGGAGGCACATGATTCCCAATATTCTATTCATCCAGGTACAACTAAGATTTACTCCACCTGAGACAACATTATTAGTAGAATGGTATGAAGGGAGATATTGCAAATTATGTATCGCGTTGACTCAGCTTCCAGTAGGTAAAGGCCCAACACCAACAACTCAATGGGACACTTTAGCAGTTACCCATTCCCGAGTGGAAGTGGGAATGTGTGACTATGGACTTTATTATGGGGATTTCTCATACTTTCAGGGGTTATCATAGTATTTGGGTGATAGTTGATCAGCTGACCAAGTCTGCACACTTCCTTCCGGTCCATTATACTTTTAGAGCTGAGCGATTAGCTCGTATTTACATTTAGGAGATAGTCCGATTGCATGGGGTGTCTACATCTATCATATTTGACTGAGGTCACAGTTGACCTCCAATTTTTAGAGGGCCTTTTAGTAAGAGTTGGGCATCCAGGTGGATTTGAGCATATCATTTCACCCCCAAACTGATAGTCAATTCGAGCGCACTATACAAGTTTTGGAGGTATGTTGCGGGCTTGTGTGTTAGAGTTTGGTGGTTAGTAGGATCAATTTCTGCCATTAGCTCAGTTTGTCTATTATAACAACTATCACGCCAATGTTTAGATGGCCCCATTTAAGGCATTATATGGCCAATAATGTCGTACTCTGGTTGGGTGGTTTGAATCTACAGAACCAAGTCTGTACCATACAGATTTGTTGCAGGATGCTCTAGCCAGGGTCTGGGTTATACAAGATAGGCTGAGGACAACTCAGAGTTGGCACCAGAGTTATGCCAACCATATACGCCAGTTCCTATAGTTTGAGGTTGGAGATCGAGTGTTCCTGAGAGTGTTGTCCCTGAAAAAGGTCATGTAGTTTGGAATACGGGGTAAGTTGAGTCGCCGATATATTGTGCCTTTTGAGATATTAAGATGGTTTGGTCCAATTGCTTATGACTTAGCCGTACCTTCAACTTACTCTGCAATACACCCCGTATTCCATGTGTGAATACTGCACTTGTACATTCCAGATGAGTCACTTATGTTGCAGTATGATTCAGTTAAGTAAGATGACCATCTAACATTTGTTGAGGAGCCGATGACCATTTTAGCCAGGGATACCAAACAATTATGCTCCAAGGTCATACCGATGGTTAAGGTATAGTGGCGTCACCGTCCAGTTGAGGAGGCACAAATGTCGGGGCAACACCTCGACCTATTTGAGCCATCAGGTATGTCTTTACTTTACTTTCACAGACGAAAGTCTTATAAGTGGGGGATGTTGGAATGACCCTCTGGGTCAATTCTGTGTTTTTATGTTATTTATGCTATTTTGATCTTCTGTATAGTAACCTCAGACCTTTTATGGCTTATTGGGTCTTTTGGAATGGGTGTGGATGGTTTTGGTTAGGAATTTTATGAGTTTGCAAGTTAACGAGAAACTATAACTGCAAAAAAGATATTTCTGACAAAACCTCAGCAAACAACCTTGGAATGAGATTCTGACGGTTCCATCTATTTTGAAACGACCAATTTAGGCTAGGAGGGTGGTTGGTCCAAGATTGAAGGGTCCCAGTATGATTTTGAATCAAAAGTTGCAAAATGAGTTCATCTAGGAGTTAAAAAGTCTATTTCTAAAACACCCAGCTAAACGAATTAGAAATGGAAATATGATGGCACGACTAGGTTTGGAACATTGAAAGCAGTCTAAAATGACCTTTTGTCAGTTGACGAGGGCATCCAGTTGCATTTTGACCCCCTCAGTTGTTTTAGCTAAAATTAGCCAGAAAGAAGTGGGACCCTCAATTTTCCATAGGATGCTCCACTGGGAATTCCAACTGCACCATTGGATCTGGAACGTCAAAATTCATGTGGTTGCACTATGCATTTGCGTAAAATGGACACCAGACGCCTCGGGAATGGGTTGGGGAAGTTTAAAAATTGTTGGTGCATCACTAGGTGAATTAACCCTCCATGTTCGCAAAGGATGTGGCACAATCGCGGAAGTGCCATTGCTAAAGCTCCGCATTCACTGAGAAAGGTTGAGGCCTATATATATGGCCTTCATCCTCGCGAACCAGCCTTAAACCTCATCTTCTTCAGCTCGTAAGTTGAGTTTTACAGTTTCATTTTAGATGATTTAAAGGTCCACATGACTTAGTTTTTCGCAAAGAATGTAGTGGTGAAGTCGGATTCGGGATTAGGTGCACATTTTGAGGTAAATTCACTGTTTTAGCTGATTACCTTTTTGAAATTTGTGAAAACTTTATGCGTTGATATCATAACTGATTCTTGACGGAATTAAGTGAAACTTGAGTCTAAATTATTCTACGTTCTGAGAGGAACGCTATGGTATGTTGGGTATTCATTGAATTCGATTGATATTTGAGAAATTTGACCATGAAAAATTTGAAAAGAATGTTTTCCCAGTAAAGTTTTTATCTTCATTTTGGGGCCTTTTCTCGGTCTTCTGGGGTCCGTTTTGGGCCAAATATTTAGCTTTGGACTCGGATTGTCGTGGTGATCATTGTTTAGGGTTTTATTCATGATTTTGGGTGTGAGCCCTTTTTTTCCCATTTTAGGCGCTTTGGGCTTAATTTCACCCCTTCTTTTAGTTTTTGCAGACCATACGACCGTGTTAACATTGTGAATTATATTTTAACAGCTGAGCAACTCTCAGAAGCTATCAGTAGGGAAAAGCTCAGCTGGACTTATTCAAGACATGAGGCATCAATTTCCAAGTAGTCTAGGTTTTTCCTAAACCTTAGATTGAGTGAAACTATATGTATGTTGATCTGATATGTATATGAGATGCTAGTTGTGCTCTGTATGCATAGTATATGTTGTTATGGGATTGCGACCTGTGCTAGTGGCTATGAATAGTGTGATTTTGATATATTCTAGTACTGTTGATTATAGAAAGGCCTGATAAGGGTCGTATATGGGCTGATGCCATGGGATACGTACGTATTCTGACCTAACTGTTGTCTGCGGGAGTATGTTTCCATTTGTTATTGAGATATGATGGTTGTGAGGCTACTTGCTGAATACTTGTTGTACTGTGATTCGAGTTCTAACTTAAATATTATTCCATTGGGCCTGATTATGATATCACTGTTGTTATCGCGCTTTACTTTCATTACCTGTGGTTGATTGGATTATAGCATGTTTGACCTATTAGACTTGATTTTACACTGATTATTGAGACATACGCTCTTGTATACTGTCGTTAGGTTATGGGTTATGGTTCTACTTATCAGAGGCTGGGTTTAGTTGTTGTTATCGGCGGGATAGTGATATTTACGATGGTGTGGGTTGGATTTTGTGGGATACCTATGTTGTGAGTGTCGTTACCTATGTTGACTTTGGTCATGATATGACTTTGGAGTTCTGGATCTGGATAGACTGGTAGAGTGAGTGACTGTTTCGATATCTCGAGTCCTAGATGATGCTTCATGTGCTTTGAGCTCTGATGGCCATGTCTAAATTCCTGGCTGACGCTTCTCGTGGTTTGCGTTCTTGAGGCCGTAGTGTGGATGTCGAGTTATGAATGCTGATTTTGAGGTCCGAGCACCGATTGAGACTTGGGTTGAGGACCCCGCTGATTCCATTTTGGGGGCTAGGCCCCGTGATTGATATTATGAGCAGAGACACTATTCTTTATGCTAGGGAAATTCTTTCTCTCATGGGGGATACGTCCCACCATTATGTATGTATACTTTTGGATCGAGTTCCACGTTCCGACACAAGGTCAAAGACCTGGTTAACATATGATTGTTAGGGGCAGAGGACCGATTGATTATCTATGGATCCACACACCTATTCACACCCTGATTGTGTGTGGGTGTACCTTCTAGGCTTATGGGGGCTCAGCGGGTGTTTAGGCATAGATACTAGGCCCTTACACCCACGTACAGCTGACCCTTAATCTAGTGATGTGGAGAGTTGGTCTTTGTGATGATTCTGTTGGGTTTAGTGATATTTCGTCGGCTAGATTGTGCGCGGGTGTACCTCCTAGGATTATTGGGGCTTGGGTGGCATACAAGCATACATACTACAGCCTTACATCTACATATAGGTGATTTGGTTTAGTTTGGATTATGGGGGTGATTTATGGGATTACTGCTTTTATCTACATTTGAGGTTCATTATGTACATTATTTCACTTAGTCGGCCGATTATGCCTACTGGGCACCTTATTCTGGTACTCACCCCTACTTTCTGCATTTTCGCATGGTGCAGGTCCAAGTCATAGCTATGGGCACTTATTTTGGGGTATTCGGGAGCGCACATGAGACTTCTTTTTGGGTGAGCACCAACAACTGTGGCTACATCGCAGTCTCCTTCCTTTTGATGGTCGTATTTTGTTTTCAGACATTGGCCTTGTACAATAGTTGTTTGTATTTGTAGGAGCACTACCAGTTTTGTATATTATTATGATCCTTGTTATATATGTATATCGGTATGTACTTTTGTCTATTGTAGCTCTGTACAGTTGACCTTTAGATTCTGGGTAGTTTGCAATTGTTTATATTGTCATGTTGGTTATGGTTGTGACTAGAGAACTAGGACAGGTACACTGGGGTTGGGTAATTAGCTTTCCTTTAGGTGGGATCTAACAGGCGCTATCATGACCGAGACCGGGTCGTGAAAAATTTGCCTAAACAAACCTTGAAAAATTTCTTGAAAATAGAGCTTGGAGTGTAAAAAATGGTGGAAATTGAATAAAACACGTCATTTAAAACTGACCATTGTTTAGACAATTTTTACACTCTGTGAAAGCGGACAAGGATCCGCAAATGCAGAGCATTAATTCACCCAAGCCTCTGCGGATGCAGGGGATAGATTCGCGAGCGCGGAGGTTCCCCTTAAAGTGCTTTACAAATGTGGAGAGGGGTTCTACAAACATGGAGGCCACTCTGGCTATACCTCTACGAACGCAACTCCACTCCTATGGACACGGAGTGTAAGGTGGGTGACACTAGATACAACAAGACACCAACAACAACACAACTATTCAGTTCAAGAAATGGAACCTCGAGAATTCATTCAAAACCCCTTGAATACAAACCAAACATGGGACCCTACCAAAAATGACGTCCGGACTCAATGGAACTGTCAGAATTTGAATTCTGAACCTCAACCAAGAAGTCGAGAAAGATCGTTTAAACTTGTTTTAGACTCAAAACTCAAAATATTCTCGGAAGCTCTAAAAATTACAATAAAGCCATTTATAGAGTTAGTTTCATCACTTGGAACCACTGGAACTGACAGAATTTCAATTCGAGCTCCCAAACTCCGAAAGTTGACCAAAGTCAAACCTATGATCCAAAATGAACTGAAAATGAAACTTTAGGTCCAAAATCTTTTTTTAAACTCCGAATTTAGTTTTGCAAGTTTCCCTAGACTAGATTTGGCATTTCGAACTGATGGAATCGACTGAATCGAATTCTGATGCTTGAAACTCAATATGATCTCAAAACTCAAAATTCAAAATTTCTAACTTTAAGCATTTAAAAACTCATTCTTTAAGCAAATTCCAACTTTTTACAAGATTTTCAAAATCTGACTTTTAGACACACCAAAAAATGATCAAAGGCAACAAAATGGTATTTTGGTCATAAAATACAAAAAATGACTTTCGAGGTCATTATATCACCCACTACTAAAAATAATGTTTGTCCTCAAATATGAGATAAGAGACATACCTAAAGGCTCAAATAACTGAGGGTTTTGGGCACACATATATAACTCTATCTCCCATGTAGCCTCACTCTCGGGCCTATGGCTCCACTGGTCCTTTACTGAAGCAATCTCTTTAGTCCTCAACTTCTTCACCTACTTGTCCAAGATGGCCACTGGCTACTCCTCATAAGTCAAATCAGTGCTAAACTCAACTGAATCCATAGAAATCATATGAGACTCGTCCAGAATATAAAGCCAAACATCAAAACATGAAATATAGGATGGACTGAAGACAAGTTAGGTGGCAAAGCAAGTCTACAAGCCACCTCTCTCACTCTATCCGAAATCTCAAAAGGATTAATGAACCTCAGATTGAGCTTTCCTTTTCTCTCGAATCTCATAAAACCCTTCAAAGGTGAGACTTTCAACCAAACCATATCACCAACCGCGAACTCCAAAGGTCGAACCCGACTATCATCATAACTCTTTTGGAGACTCTGGGTCGTCACCAATCTATTCTGAATCAACCGCACCTGCTCAAGATCATCTCTCAACATATCAATACCCATGCTCACCACTGCTACCATGTCAAACCATCTGATAGGTGATATGCAACTCCGGCCATACAAGGCCTCAAAAGGAGATATCTGAATGCTGGAATGATAATTGTTGTTGTACACAAAATCTACCAAGGTTAAGTGCTGATCTCATCTGTAACCAAAATCAATAACACAAGTTCGAAACATATCTTTTAGCATCTAAATAGTCCTCTCGGATTGGCCATCAGCCTGAGGGTGAAAAGTTGTACTCATGTTGTAATGACCCAAATTTTTTTAAACTTCATAGTGGTTGATCAAGGTCTATTTGAGCCTGTTTTGGTTGGCTAGTGGCCATCATGGGTCTTACTTATGTGGCCATGTTCAAAGGAATTGCGATGGTTAAGTTTGCTCGATATTTTGTAGAAGTACTGAATTTGAATGGTTATATCTCTTGGTACGAGATAAACTGTGTAGACTATGACCCATCAAATTGAAGCTCTTTGAGTTATCTTCACAACACATTGGTTTCACTCGAATCAAAGTTTGGATGTGGAAGTTATGGCTATTACGGTGAGACTATCTGTGCACGAAAGCATTCTAGAAAGAAAGGGGCAAAGTTGGCTAAAGCAGGGCCACACGGAGGGACCACGGACCGTGTGGGGGTTCATGGCCCGTGAGCCCGTCTGTGGGTTGATACAAAGTGTGGGCTAGGTATTGAACCAAGGCCTCGAACTAAGTGAGGCTCCATGAACCATTTCACGGTCCGTGTGATGCCTCATAATTTGCGGAGGCACCTGTGGAGTGGTCTAGAGAGTTGCTTGGAAACTGGGACAGAACACCGAGCCAAGTGAGGCTCCACAGACCAATTCACAGTCTATGTGATGCCCCATGACCCATGAGCCAGTTGTGGAGTGGTCCAGAAAGTGTCCAAGAATTTCAAGTCAAGGCCGTCACCAAGTGAAGCCACACGGTTGAGTTCACGGACCGTGGACCATCGTACGGTCCATGTAACTGTTCTACGTCCCCAGTTCCTAGTTATTTTTTCCATTTCATTAATGGTTAAATTGTAATTTTAATTAATCCTAGGGCTATTTTAGTCTTTCTAAACTCTCCTAAAACCCTTGAATTGAATCCTAATTACCCTAATTCATCCAATATCTTGAATCTTTCCAATTTATTCTCTCAACCTCCATTGAAGACAAGCTTGGAAACTTGGGAAAATTTGATTCTTCTTCAGATTCTTCTTATTCTTCTTGAGTAATTAAAGGTATGTAGGCTTGATTCATAGTTTCTCTTTCAACCATGAAGACCCAAAACGTTTTTCTTTAAATTTGATAAATTTTGATTTCATTTGCAAATGGGTCTTTATGATTATGAATGATTTACGTAAATTGAGGTATGGGCTGTACAAATTTATTTATTTCAAAGTGAATGAAGTCCCTAATTGATGAATTTCAATGATTTCATGAGGTTTCAAAAATGCATGTCCCCTTAGTTCTTAAAATCAAGTATGGGTATTAAGAATTTGGCTTTAAATTGATGCTTTCATTATGCTTTGAATATGAAATTCTTGTATTGGTGGTTTAAATGATGATATCCAATACCCATGCTAGTCTTGATCATCCATGCATGAAAGTCTTGTTATGATGAAACTCTTGATAAGGGCTTGGCCCTCATGTTATGATATGTTATGGGAAATGACTAAAGGTGATCA
>JBCEWC010017873.1:0-12262 GCA_038996855.1 Solanum aculeatissimum
GATTTGGATATCGATTATGGTTCCATCCCCTCTATACTAAGCATTATGGCATTTCATGCATCATGATCATCATGGCAAATTGGTATATTGTTCTTTTTAATATTCACTTCTATATATGTGCCCTTTCCATGTAGGTTGTTATAGGTTCATGTGCATATGCATTTGCATACCCACATACTTAGTGCTTAATTGTGCTAACCCATACTCTTGTCTACATGTTCTAACCATGTAGGTACCGGCTACAACCTCTATCTACCTTTGCACAACGAGTGATTCTCTTGAAGCTATTTGCTTGTGGTAAGCCCTTTGTTTTACGGCAATAGCCACTTTCTATCTACCTAGTATTGTTCTTACTTTTCTTTGATTATGTATTGAGGGTGAGCCTTAAACTATGTCGAGGCCCTGCTTATCTTATGTAGAGGCTTGTTGGACAAATTAAACTCTTGTACGTTGGATTGTATTTGTTGGATATTATGACTATTGAGACATTATGATTTGTAAGTTTTAGTTATGGAAATGTTATTGATTATGCTTATAACTTGATGTTGGGATTGTGTGTTGATTATGATCTTATGTGGAAAGTCCCATAATCCCGGTGTACCTCCATAGCTTGAGTGCTACTTACCCGCCCCTTAGAAATACTTGCTATGTGCTATATGATTCATGTTCATCCCATTCTCGACAACATCCTCATAGCTTGAGTCCAAAGCCCCGTTTCCCCTAAAATTATGTGTTATATGTTTACATTTCTACGCTTTCGAACCGATAATGTGTGTGATGATGCTATGATGGCTTGATCGAGAACTTTCAGATTCTCGTTCGCCATGTCACATCTAGGCCCCTTATCCAGGTCGTGATAACTACCAACTCAAAAGGGTTTCCCAAGTGTAGTATACTTAATGAAAGGTCGAGAGGGTGGATGTCACTACTAAAACAACTATGAATACCTACCTAAAAAATACCGACCTCTGATGGAATTCAGTAGTTTCTGACTTCCGAAGGTCGGTATTGTGAAAAACAATTAAAAAAAAGAAAAAAACCTTAGAACACCGACTACAGGAAGTCAGTTTTTAATGAAAATAACATATCGATCTCCAGAAGTCAAGAAATTTTCCGGGAAAAAATGAACACCAAAAAAACCGACTTCTTGTAGTCGGTATTAAATTTAATAAATAAATAATAATATTTTATTTTATCTTAATTAAATTTAAATAAATAAAAAGAAAACTATTTTTAATTAAACTGTCCTCCAGAGGATGGTTATGCGAAAAATAATTAAAAAATAAATAAAATACTGACTTCCAGATTTCGGTATGTTTAAATTTTATATAATTAAATTAAAATATATAGATTGTGACCACCAAAAGTTTGTATCTTTCTTTTTATTTAATTAGATAAATTGATCATGTTAATACCGACATTTGGAGGTCGGTATTTTATATTAATTCATTTTTTATTTTACATAGAATCGGCTTTATATTAGTGTGTGTTGTGTGTATCAACTATATAAAAGTCTGTATGTCTGAACATAAATGAATCTCTCGTGTAGTGCTGTCGTAGGCAAAAGACAAATGTTAATATCCATCGAAGATGTATGAAATATGTTAGGAGGTTATATATACTCGTCGAATAGTATTATAAACAAAGCCCTATATATCAATGGTTTGAGTATGAAATGCATTATTAATTAAAGAAATTTAATTTATTGATAAATTTAAATTTGTATTTAATTTTTTACAAAATCGATCACGACGCGATACTCATATAAATGTCATAACGTACCAATTAAAATTTATATGTATAATTGATTTCTCATCTAACCTTGAATATCTTATACCGTTAAATGATATAGATATTAAAAATGATCTTGGCTACGCCGCTAATGAAATTCAAGTATGAAATATATTGATATAAGCAGGAGGGACGTAATAAATGTAAACTACTATTGCTATATTCGTTAACAAATCAAAAATCAACTTCAATATATAAATATCGACCTTTGTGGATAATCGATGATTTATCCGTTTTCAATAATTTGTTGAAATAATATACGTATATGTAAATAATATATAAAAATATTCTTCAAAATTTAACCTCGATTGATTGGTAAATTTAAAATCTATATTGAATTTTTAGAATATTGATATCTTAAGGCTGGTATCCATTACATAATTTATTTTAATTAATAAAATTTGATCTCAAGGGATCAATATATTTTCATGATTATTTTGTATAAATAATATTGATTTCTTGAAATCGGTGATTTTTAAATAATTATTTTAATATTAATCAACAAAATTGATCTTAAGAGCTTGATATTATAAAGTCTATATTAACATGTTTTAAAAAATAATATCGACTTCTAGAGGTTGGTATCTTTTAAAAAAATAAAAATATAAATTTTCAGAGATCGGTAAAATTTTAGCTGAGTTGCACACCCGCCTATTATTTTGACAAATATACTTCTCCCTTTTTCTTAAAAAAACCCTAAGGTCTAATTCCTCACTCCTCACTACTCACTACTCACGCAAAATTGTTCCACATTAGCTTTAGGTTGTTCCGCAACAGCGTTGTTCTGCAACACCATTGTTCTGCAACAGTGTTGGGTTCTCTTCACCACCAGCATTGGGTTCTCTTCACCAGCATTAACACTGTTCCACAGTTGTGGTAGCGACATTCTTTGTCGTTCCTCGTTGTTCCTCGTTGGAGCTGTGGTGGCATCAACATAACAAATCTTCTCCACCAAACTGACCTGCATCAGCGTTGAGGTATGATTCTCGATTTCTTTCTCTCTATTGCTCTTCTCTATCACCCGCATCAGCGTTCTTTGACATTTGGAATAATATTTGTTGAAAAAATAAGGGGCGAAAATCTTTGTTTTAAATCTTTACTGTGAAGGTTAATGGAGATGTCATCTTTGTTTATTTGTATGCTTGAGTTATTGATATTTCAAATTGATTGATACAATAGATGTTTCCGATTGTTGAGGCTGATCTGATTAATTTCTCAACATAGTTAATGATTTGAAGGAACTTTTAGTGGTTAAAGAAAATCTATCAAAGAGGAGTAGAACTAGTATTTCTGGTCCCTATATCCTTTTAGAGACAACATTTTTGGTCTCCAATAGACTTTAGATTTTATGAGAATGTTATATTTTCAGGTTGTTAATACTCTTTAGAGACTATTAACAATTGTTCGTAGTAGTCTTTTAGAGACGAGAATGATCTAGTAGTAGACCTGCATTAGCGACCATCACAATTTGGTCTTAGAGTCAAATTAGAAACAAGAATGACCATCAATGACCTAGTCCTAGAATAGTTTTAAAGAAGAACATCATTCTAGTCCTAGACTATCCATTACAGACAATAATATTTCTTATCCTAGCTTATCTTTTAGAGACGAGCAACAATGCTCATTTCTAATTTACGACCAGTGAGTGAATTTTCTAAACTATTACAATCGTTTCACATTAGAAGGAACGAGAATGATAAAAATAAGATAAGACATGAAAAGGACCAAAGACGTCTGAAATTGTGCTTATAGGTATGGATCATAGATGAACCTAATATATGACAAGATGAGGAAAGGATCATAGATGTCTACATCAACTGTCTTAAGATGATTCCGTATCATAAGTTCTCTTTTCTGAAGATTTTACAGTTAGTTGTCCAGTT
Organism: Solanum aculeatissimum; assembly: GCA_038996855.1. Classification (NCBI taxonomy): domain Eukaryota; kingdom Viridiplantae; phylum Streptophyta; class Magnoliopsida; order Solanales; family Solanaceae; genus Solanum; species Solanum aculeatissimum. The sequence continues at coordinate 3,675 of JBCEWC010017873.1, forward strand.
TGGTATACAACAATGGACTCAAGAAGGCATGACTTCTACATGGAGAAGCAACTGGAAGGGCTCCTAAAGGCAGGATATTTCATAAGTACATTGAGATAGAGCTACATTTTGACCTGATATTTATATTTTTATCATGGCATTTACATATATCACTTCGTGCCATATTGAAGGCCAAACGCTAGACAAAACTGAGTTCAATCTAGTGATCTTTTACACATTTGTGGAAACTAAAACATAATATAAATGCTTATCCAAAAAAAATTTAAAGGTGACAGATTTGAAAAAATACAACATATTTGAAAGAAAAACTCTTACTTGTTTCAACATCTTGGGTGTATTTCTTAACTTTATTAATAGGTGTAGGAGATGAAGTATCAATTTGCATTTTGTCTTTTTCAGAAGCCATGGAGTTCTTGTGTATCATTCACTTTCCTTGACTAGTGGACATTGTAGAATTTTTAAGTCCTTGCACTTGGTCATTTCCTATAGAACATGAAAAAGAACAAATTATATTACCAATATATTAAAGCAGTTATGTTAGAAGTATCAAAATATAATATGGAATAGTAGGTTGAATTTAGTCTGTATCAAACTATAATATGGAACAGTAGGTTGAATTCAATCTGTATCAAACTATAATATGGATTAGTTAAGAACAAATCAACAAGAGAAAAGTATTGAACTGTAATATGGAAGTTAAAGGATAATGTGAGTGGGTGCAGAGCTTGAAGATGCCAGATGGATATGCTTCGAATTTGGGAAAGAGGGTTGACATGGAGCATGGAATATTACATGGGATGAAATGTCACGATTGTCATATTTTCATAGAACAATTACTTTCAATTTCTTTTTCTGGATTACCTGAAAATATATGAAAACCGATGGTAGAGATCAGCTTGTTCTTCAAAGACTTGTGTTCTAGCATATTGAGAGTAGAAAATCTTGTTCCGATGGCTGAAAATATTGGTTTTTTAAGCAATAAGTTGGAGAAAATTCTTCCACCTGGAGTTTTTGATGTAATGGAACATCTTCTCACTCACCTTGTCCACGAGGCCCTACTAAGAGGTCCAGTTCAAAATAGGTGGATGTATTCTTAGGAACGGTAAGTAATTAACTATAACACATTTAGCCTTATTTATTCAATATTCATATATTTTTAGAATTTACATATCTAATTTAAAATTTTACAAAAGTATTAGAATGTTTAAAAAGGATATTAAGAACAAACATAGAGTGGAAGGCTGTATAGTTGAAGCATATCTTGCTAGAGAAGGAAGCCACTTTCGTTCTTACTACTTTGATGATCAAGTGTCATGTTTGAGAAATAGATCTAATCAACATGCTGATTCTGAGATTGATCCTATAATGCAACCATTATGAATCTTCAATCAGTCGGGTAAGGGTTCAAAAAAACGTACATTACGCAAACTTACTGAAATGGAGAAAATATCGGCAGCCCTTCATGTCTTGTTGAATTATCCAGAAGTCCAACCCTTTTTAGCATAAGAAAAGTAAATATTTAAACAATATATTCAATTTAAATTTTATCAAGGAAATTAGTTGTATTTTCAATGTGATTACAGTTATTTTGTGAGCCAATATGGCAATGATCAAGTGTATCCATTATTTATAACATGGTATACTGATTGGGTAGGTGTTGAATATATACATAATAACAAGTTACTATAGTATGTTTTCTTCTACTAACACTATTTTTTAATTTACTAATTATCATATATAGGTGTACAATTCAGAAAATACCGTCACATTTGATCAATCTTTAAAGGACATTTCTTGGGGACCGATTATAGTTCACTCAATATCACAATATAATATGAATGGTTTTAAATTTACCACGGAAGAGTACTCAAAGAATTAAAAAAACTAATAATAGTGGTGTTTGGGTTAAAGGTGGCGATGGAAATGAAAATGAGAATGTTGATTATTTTTTCGTCCTATAAGAGATTCTAAAAATGGAGTATTTTCGTTGGCCAATCAAAAGAATAATACTTTTTCGATGCAAATGGTTTAATCCAACTCCAAATAGAGGTACAAGGGAGCTTAAGCAACATAACATCATTGAAGTCAAACACACTAGGGTATATCAAGTGTATGATCCTTTAAATATTGTATGAAATGCTAAGCAAGTGTACTATGCTCCTATCCATTGCGTAGGGACAAGTCAGATTGGTGGGTTGTAATCAAAACCAAGACGATGGGCCGGGTGAAAGTTGAGAATATTTTGGATGTTGCATATTAAAATGAGATATCAAGTGTTCACCAAGTAGTGGATGCCGAGTTAGAAATCAATTTGGAGCATCCTGATCGTATTTTAGAAGAAGTTAGTAGAGAAGAGTTATATAAGCTAACAAATGTGGAGGACGATGAGGAGCAAACTTTCGAAGAGGATGAATGGATAGATGAGGAGGAAACTTCTGAAGAGGATGAATAGATAGATGAGAAGGAAACATTCGAAGAGGATGAGTAACAATTAGTCTTCTATTTCAGACCATTTATTTTAAATATTCGTGTTTCTTAATACTATGTCATAGAAGTTCCATTGTATCAATGTTGAATACTAATTTATAATTTGGTCATACTACTTATTTCTAATATTTAATATCTCTGAAAGTTAAGTCCAAAGGTATTAACTGTATATATTTCTAATTGTAAAAATAGTTTATCTTAGTGTCAATATAAGAATTTAAAGGAGCCATTTGCACAGTTTCAAAACATTGTTTGGTTAATGGTTGGGTAGTACAACTGAGTCACATATAATCTGTATTTTGATGTTCTAGGTGTGTTTGGTCGAAAGAAAATATTTTCTGAATTTTTTTTTCAATTTTAATTAACATAAAATATATTTTCTCTAAATATTAGGTTCCTCATTTATCTAGGATTGATTGGGGTGTGATCCAAAGTATCATGGAAATGCTTAGTGTTTGCCAATCCTGTTAGGTTTAAAGCTATATTCACTATGTGGTTACTAGTGCAGGCTAAACTACTCACCAAAGATAGACTTATTAAATGAGGCATCAATGTTGAACCTCTGTGTGTATTCTGCCAATAAAAAGGGAAACTAGAGAGCACTTGTTTGTATATTTATAAAATACTTAGGATCTAAGGGATGTCAATAACTGCCATGACTCTATCTTGGTTGATAATCATACTGATATGGATACTATTCCTCCTAATAAACCATTTGAGAAAACTCCAGACAGCTTCAACACCAAAGGTACCATTATCATCACTACCAACATAATTGAGGATTTTGATGAATACGGTGTGCTACATTCAGAAGATGAATTTGGTAAAGCTAAAGAGCTTGTGCATGATCATAAGAATGATGATGAGACTAGTGAATAACTAATTAGTGCCTTCAATCAATCTAGTGATATTGACCTAGAAGAAGAGCTAAACTAGGTAACTAATTCCCAATGTTTATCTCCAAGAGAGATTCACAAGAAGAGATTTCCTCCCAAACCTGCCGCGCCTACTCATTCTTCCCATATTGATAGGCCCATCACAAGATCCTATCACACCAAATATTAGTAGTGATTAGCTCCATTATTTGGAATGTGAGAGGAATCCATACTAAAGGTGCCCTAGAAAAAATCAATCACCTCAAAAATATATATCACACTTCTATTCTTACCATCCTTGAACCCTTTTCTATTATCTCTTGACTTCATTCTTTTAGAATCCAACTTAACATAAATTATGCCTTACACAATCATAATGGTAAGATTTGACTTTTTTGGACTAAGGATGTGGAATTTAAGGTGTTGAATAATCAGGAGCAACATATTTATTTTGAATTTAAACATGTGAAAAAATCTAATCCAATTAAGTACTTCAAGTTCTTGAACTATTGGACTGAATAACAACCCTTTATGAAAACAGTCGGCTAATGCTGGAAAAGAAAGGTGAATGGTAGAACTATGTGAGTGTTTCATAATGTAACAACCCAGAAATTTTTTAACCTTGTAAAGATGACTAAGACATGATTTGAACCTATCAAGGTTAGTTAATGAGCTTCGTGAGTCCCTCTTGGATGACCATATTCGAAGTAAATCGCATTGGTTAAGTTTTGCTTAATGTCTTGTAGGAGTATTGACTTTAAATGGTCATATATCTTAGAAATGGTATAACTGGGAAGGCCATGACCTATCAATTTAAATCTCTTTGAGTTATCTTTGCAACACACTTGGTTTCACTTTATTCAGAGCTCAGATGAAAATGATATGACCTTTTTTATAAGATTGCCAGTACAGGGATCCATTTCTGGAATTTGGTTGAGGCACTGCCTCATGGAGGCCTTCACAGACCGTGTGCAACTTCATGGTCCGTGAAGTGGTCCGTGTGACCTCTCATGAGGTGTGGTAATGTGTTTTGGGATTGGCTTGACCTAAGGATTAGTTCTATGTATAAGGTTAACATTCCGGAAATCACATCAATGAGAAAGTGGGGTTCACGGACTGTGTGAGGCTTCAAGGCTCGTGAACCAGTCCGTGTGAAGCCTCAAAAACCATGAAGCCCGCCTTATGGTTGCGGGAGAAATTTTTTTCTAAGTATAGAATCTCTTATGGCTCGTTGGAAGGGTCAACTTTAACTGGACATATCTCTTAGCACAGAATGAATTGGGTGGCCTATTACATATCAAATTGAATCTATTTGAATTATGTTTAAAACAAAACTATTTTCACTCAATTCCAAGTTCAGAATAAAACATTATGCCCATTTTTTAAGGACTATCGGGGCTGGGTCAGTAAGCCTCATGACCCGTGAAGAGGCTCACGACCCATGAGACCAACCGTGAGAGCTACGTGTTAAACTTCTAGGTCGCATTTTATTGAGGTATTTTTGATAATTTAACCCATTAACAAGGTCTTTTATGAACTTTAAACCTGTGCTAAGACCCCAAATCAGATTTTAATCATTCACTCACTCTCATTCCTCATTCAAACTCTCAAATTCAAATCCTAAAATACTCTCTACTAGTCTTGAAGTTGAAGATTCAATTGGAGATTTAAGGAGGGCTTTCTTATTCTCAATTCATTTCCTTCTTCATTATTCTTAGTTATCTAAGGTATGTGGGATTAGTTCATGGTTTTCCTTTCAACCATGAAGACCCAAAACTCTCTTCTTCAATTTTTATGAATTTCAAGCTCACTTTGCAAATGGGTCTCTAAATCTATTGTTGTTTTGATTAAATTGAAGTATGGCCTGTATTTAATTATTGATTTTAAAGTGAATTAAGCCCTAATTTTTTGAATTCCATTTGTTTTATGAAGATTCAATTATGCATCTCCCTTTAATATTTTAATTCAAACATGGGTAGTATGAATTATGATTTTAATTGTTGATTTCCTTATGATCTAAATATGAATCTATTTTATTATAACGATTTAGATGTTGATATTAATTACCCATGTTATTCATTTATCATTTATGGCATTTGCATTCATGAGCGTGTTGACTTGACTTGATGAAACTCTTGGTATGGGCTTAGACCAACTTGACTTGACTTGACTTGATTTTGGTAAGACATGGGATATGACTAGAATGTGATCACATCTTGTCTTAACTTGACTCTTTGAGAATCTTAGGTGTTTACAACATTTTGTACTTGTTTAGAATGAGGTACTCCTATGCATTGATCCTTGAACTTGATACTTGAACTCTTGTTTGGCTTTTTAGCCTAATTATAGAAGGAATTGAATTACGGTTTGGCTTTTTAGACCAACCTTGCATTGTATTAATTTAAATTCTTGGACCTCTGTTTTGAGAGCTTGTATACGTATATGCATCCCCGTGGGTTGTGAATTAGTACCGAGGGATTGGAGTGGGGGTGGACTATCTCCAAGGGTCCATACTCCTTTCTGTCAAACCATGTGACAACATGGGATTTCTCCCATTGTGGGATGACTTGTTTTTCCCCTGTTTACGGTGACTTGGGATCTACATGAAAAGTAGTCAAATTCCAAGTAGTAGCTCGCTTGGTCTCTCTTATTGTCGGTTGAGGTCACATCACCACTATGAATATGTAGATATTGCAATCATGCATCATGAGTTTAATGGCATATCGATATAATATTCTTTCTTGCTTATATACTTTCTTCTATGTATGTGTGCCCTTGCCATCTAACTTATTTTTATAGGTTCATGATCATATGTATTGCATGCCCACATACTTAGTGCATTCTATATACTAACCCATATTCTTCATCTACATGATCTAACCATGTAGGGACCGGAGTCGATATCTATCCACCTTTGGATGATTAGTTTGGTGATCTTGGATTGTTCCTTGTGGTGAGCCCTTTACTTCAAGGGAAAAACCCACCTTCTTCTATTTATGTGTTGTTGACTTTCTTTCTATCTTATGACTTGAGGGTGAGCCAGGGATATGTCATGGCCCCCGTCTTATTCTATGTAGAGGCATTGTTGGATATATCAAATTCTATTGTATGTTGTATTATATGTTAGTATGAGATGCTTCAGCTTGATTATGCTTATGTCCTTGTGATATGTTTTAATAAACTTGTGCCTATGTGGAAAGTCCCAAGCCCCTCCTTGCCCCCATAGCTTGAGTCATACTTACCCGCTCTTTAGAATGTACTTGTTATGTGCTATGTGATTCATACAAATACCTTCCCCGACGACATCCCCATAGCTTGAGTCCAAAGCCCTAAAATCCCTTATAATTATGTGCTAATTGATAATTTATGCGCTTTCGAACTCATGATGTGTGAATCAATGCTAACATGGCTTTATTGAGGACTCTCGGGTTCTCATTTGCCATGTCACATCTAGGGCCTACTCTTGAGTAATGACAAAGATGTATCAGAGCACTAGGTTTATAAATGATCCTCGGAGTCCAACATGCCACATCAAGTAGAGTCTTATTCATGGGTGTGTTGTCTCTTATGTCGTGCTATGAAATATGTCTTAAAGTGTTATAACTCTGATGATGTCCGGATACTCGATATATTTCCATTCCTCATCGTATGGTACCGACTGAATTGAAGGAGTTGAAGGATCAATTGAAAGACTTATTGGAGAAAGACTTTATTTGGCCAAGAATTTCATCTTAGGTGCTTCTTATGTTATTTGTGAGGAAAAAGGACGGGTCACTATGGATATGTGTTGACTATTAATAATTGAACATGGTAACTGTCATGAATACGCACATGTTACCTAGAATCAACGAATTGTTTGATCAACTTCAAAGGGGATCTAGTGAGATAGGTTCACCATTTGGCTAGGTTGGGTGTCAGATTGGCGGACTCCACTGATAGTGGTATTCATGTTCAAAAGAGATTCGAATCTTCTGTGGTTGTTGATGTCAAGGCAAAGCAAGATTTAGACCTATCATTGGTTGAATTGAAGAAGTTTGTTATCGAAAGGAAGATTGGGGTTTTCTTTCGAGGAGGAGATGGTGTACTATGGTATCAAGATCAGTTGTATGTTCTATATGTTGATGGTCTTAGGGAAGTGATCATGAGTGAAGCTCATAACTCTTATTTTCTATACATCCGGAATCCCCCAAGATGTATCAGGATTTAAAGGAGGTGTATTTGTAACGACCCAAAAAATTTTGAACTTCATAATGGTTGGTCAAGGTTAGTGTTGGATTCTTCATGGTTGGATTTTGGTAGTCATGAGTTGCATTTAAGTGGACGGATTCAAAGGAATTGTTTTGGTAAATGGTTGTAAGGTTGTTTAGGTAGCACTAATTTTGAATAGCCATATATTTTGGAACGAAATGAACTGTGTGGGATATTATATATCAAATTGAAGCTCTTTGAGTCATCTTTGGAACGCAACTGGTTTTACTCAATTTGGAGTTTGGATGTGGAAGTTATGGCCCTTATAGTGAGACTACTCATATTCAAAAGTATGTTGGAAAAAGGTTTCAGAGAGGAGCCTAAGTGAGGGACCACGGACCGTCTGGTGGTTCATGGTACATGGTGGGTCCCGTGGGTTGCTCCAGTGGGTTCCTTGGGGTTGGGACCAAGTGGAACTCCACGAACCACTTCATGGTCCGTGTGAATCTTCACGGTCTGTGAGGGGTCCCGTGAAGTATTCCAAAGAGTTGGCCAAGGCTCGGGCTAAACTCCACAACAATTGATGCTCCATGGACCAGTACACGGTTTTTGCAGCTACACGATCCATGAGGCCCCTCGTGAGTTGGTCTAGAAAGTACCTCGAGAGTTCAAGCCAAAGCTGAGACCAAGTTCGGTCTCACGGACAGGCCCACGGTCCGTGAGCCGGTTCACGGCCACTGGGTTTCCTTCGTGTGGCCCTGTTTTCTATGAACTAGTCCGCCTCATTAATGGTTAATTCATAATGTAGTTTAATCCTATGCCCCTTTTAGCCTTTCTAAGGTCTCCTAACTCCCTAAAATCAAACCCTAATCCCCTTTAATTCATTTTATCACTCTTCTAGCCTCACCAAAATTCTCTCTACCTGTCACGACCCGGATAGGAGCCTACATATGACATGGCAAAAGAGGACCCGAAGACCCTCGATCAAGCCATCATAACATCATTACACACATCATCGGTTCAGAAGCGCGGAAGAAA
>JBCEWC010017874.1:0-12261 GCA_038996855.1 Solanum aculeatissimum
CTCTTTTTACTTTTACTATTAAAATTCTACTCTACTTGAAAATAATTTACCTTTAAAATTTTCTTTTTATCCTTAATGAAATGATTCTCAACAACACAAATATATAAAGGGGTGTTTGGATTGACTTCTTTTAAGTGTTTTTTTTTTTTTTTTGACTTTTTTCATCTTCATGAAAGTGCTTAAAAACACTTTCAAAATTTAAGAAGTGTTTAAAAGTGAAAAACAAAAAAAAATAAACACCAAGAATGAATTTAAACACAAGTTTTAAAAGTCTTTTTTTGAAATAATATGTCAAATCAAAGAGTGACATATAAAATAGAGCCAAAAAGTATATTATATACATTTGAAATAATATTTATAACCGCGTAAAGCGTGGGTCAATTACCTAGTTAATTATATACGGCTATACACAATACACACTTGTGAGCAATTTAAGCTTATGCGGCTAGGTAGATGGCTATTTAAATTAGGAATATTTACATAAATAATACATTATATATCAAATATTACCCTTTTTTAGGGTATTTTTTTTTAATTACGGTCTATAACATATTTTACCAACAAATTACAAGAAATTCGTTCTCTTTCTTTCTCTTCTTCTATTTCTCCTTCTCCTTCTCTTTCTCTTTCTTCTTTTCACATTTTTTTAAACCTTTTTCATTTTTTAAAAACCTTTTCTCTCTCTTTCTCCCTCCCCATTCAACTCCTCATATTTAATATTATATATTATTATGAAATTTATTATTATCATTTCAATAAATATAATTCATTTTTTAATAATGTAAATTAATTAAATCATACTAAAATATTTAAAATTCACACATAATACTTATAATTAAACTGTACTAAATATATTTGATATTCAAATATAACACTTATAATACATTTTTACTAAATATATTTTAATTATAAATTCAGTTTTTGCATTGAAAAATGCTTATAATATGTATTATTTACTGAATTTAAAACGTATTATAATTATTTATTATTATTTTCTCTTATTAATGATGTTAAAATAATTATTATATTAAAAATATATTGTTTATATTCTTCACGTACATTAAAAGATGTCTATAATACATATGAAGTATCGAATTCAAAATGTATTACAATTGTATTTTTATTTATTTTTTTAATTAATGGTGTCAAAAAATATTATATCTGAATTTCAAATATTTAAATTAAAATAATTAATTAATATTTTTAAAAGAAAGAGAGAGAGAAAGAGAAATGATTTTTTGTTAAATAATATATTATTTATGTAAATGGGTCTTTAAATTATTTTTTGTTACGAGTTGATTGTGATAGAGGAACTTTAGCATATAGCCACTCAAAAATACGCTAATTATGTTTCATAGTTATAAGTTGGGCAATTACATTTTGTAACTATAGTTATACTAACGATTGTATAGTTCGTGCAACATTTGTATAATTCGCTATATAATGCACAATTTTTGTATAGTGTTTGTATATTTCGCTACACAATTCGTGCACAATGTTTGTATAATTAGCTATACAATTCGCAGTGTGAGAATATTTCACTACACAATTTGATTTGCGCATAACATTGGTATAAATCGCACGAATTATACAAAACTCAAACTATATTCGCGCACAACATTTGTATAAATTACACGAATTGTACAAAACTCAAATTGTAATTACAGCTAAATATTTGTTGCGAGCTATAATTAATTCAAACGATAATTATGTTAACTAATTAACTAGTACTCGTTTGCTCATCCGCACGACAAAAAACCCAAAATTCTCAAGAGTAGAGAAATAAGAGTCCATTTGACTTAGTTTATTCTAAATTAAAATAAATTTTAAAATATTTGAATAAATTTTAAAAAGTATTTAATTATGATATCAAAAGTCAAAAATCAATCCAAAAAGAGTATCGTGGTGAGAAAACCCAGTAGTTTCACATACTAGAGAAGGGGACCTACTTTCTGTTATATTTATTTAGTTCTCAACCCCTTTGTCTGCTCTTCATCTGCCCCAGCCAGCTTAAAACGCATCGTCCCCTTTTCCCTCGTGTGTATCGCCCCCTCTTTTCTCCAATTTCGGATTTCCCCCTGCTAAATCTCATCAATTTCACCGTCCAATTCTCTTATACAAAACCCCCTCAAAGCTCCCAATTTCCCCCAAAGCCACTACCAATCAAAATCTTTCTTGAAAATCTAGCAATGGCTTCTTTCAGTGTCCCTTGTCCCAAGATTTCTGTCCTCTCCGTTGCTTCATCATCCCATTCAACCCCGACCCATCAGCCCCAGAGCTCCCTTTCCTTCAGATCCGGTCCTGCATTGGTCCCTCGTCTTCAGGTTTGTTTTCCCTTTCAGACGTAAATCGTAAAGATGGAAGCTTTATCACTCATTTCATTGAGTTTAGTGTGGTTTCTTCTTCAGGGTTCCAGTCGCATCCAATCTCAGGTGTATAAGGTGAATGCCCAGCTGAATGAGGTAATTTTCAATCTGTTATTTTGATATATTCCAGGTTGTTTGTTGTGTTAAAATTATTAGTTTAATTGTGTAAATTGATAGAGAAACAACCTGAATTTTTGTGTGTTAAAATAATTAGTTTAATTAGTGTAAATTGTTAGAGGAGGTTGCTGTAGGCTGATAGAGAACTAAATATAGTTCAGCTGTGATGAGTTCTTAAAAGTTCTGATTTATCAGGTAGAAAAAAAAATGCGACTGATGATTTATATAGTCAAAGCTTACCTGATTGATTGAATTTGGTAAATTTAAGGTTGCTATTGACACGTCAAACAATTCAAAATCAGTTTCTGAGAAAAGCTTGGAGGAAGTCTCAAAGACTGAATACAGTATTCCAGATGCTTCATCCATTCAAGCATTCATGTCTCAGGCAGCCGATCTTGTGGAGTGCGTTAAGTTCTCATAACCTATTTTGTTCGTATTCTCCTCTTTTTCACAGAGTTCATTCTTATAAGTTTTTGGCTTTTTGTGCTTAGGCTTGTGGACTCGAGGGACATTGTGGAGCTGCAGCTAAAGCAAAACAATTGTGAAATTCTTATAAGGAAGAAGGCGGCATTGCCCCAGCCACCTGTTGTTATGGCCTCGCCATCTGTTCCACAGGCCCATGTCCAACAACAGTTGCCTCCTCCAAGTGCCCCTGCTCCTGCAGCTCCAGCAGCTCCTGCGCTTCCACCACCTGTGCCTTCAAAGCCCAAGTCTGCACATCCTCCAATGAAATGTCCCATGGCTGGAACATTCTATCGATCTCCTGCCCCAGGGGCACCGCCTTTTGTAAAGGTAAATATACACATTTGTTTCGCCTGTGTATTAGTAGCCATTGGACCTAGAGGGCGGTATGTCATATATTTAACCGACAGGAAGTGGCCTAAGGAATATCTTGGTTTAATCGCTCCATAATCCACATTTAGTAGATGAGCGATTAAAGAAAATGGGAAACGAAGAATGAAGCAATTAAAGGCGAATGAATATTATAGTTTGGAGATGGAGTAAATTTGACAGAGCAGGATGAATATTTGCTGTTGTTATTGACATTTATTTCCTTTTCTTTCCCTTTCTCTTTCTTTCCTTTATTGTCATTTTTTGGGAGGGAAAAGACTGGGAGTAGGCTGTTAGTTTTTGGTCTATGTGAAGATCAATTTTTTCATGTTGCACTATAGCATGTCCCTGATTTCCTTAATATTATGTGAAATTCAGCATTAAATGTTTGAATTAGTCCAGAAATAAGAGAAATATTTAGTTTACGGTAAATTCACTTTCATACTGTTCACATCTTCTAGCTATCAAAGTGCGAATGTTTGCCACTACTTGCCTGCAGCCTCCTCTTTTCTCTTTACCTTTATACTTTCTTGGTCTTGTTGTTTTCTCGTGAGCCTAACTAAACTGGTGCATTACCAGGTAGGAGACAAGGTCCAGAAAGGGCAAGTAGTCTGCATCATTGAGGCTATGAAATTGATGAATGAAATAGAGGTAAATTTTGGATTAAGATTTCAGTTTCTTAATGTGCAAACTCAGTTCTATAATTGCTGCAATATATAGATTCCTAAAAAGACCTATGTTGCTCGGACTCTTCGAAAGTGTCAGCAGGTGCGTGTCTGATCCGCCAAAAGTAGTATATTTTCAGAGAATCCGACACGGGTGCGGCATTGAAAGTGGAGAGTCCGTGCAACTTAGAAAAAGATGAATTTGATAGGGTAGAAACATTTATAATCAAATAATTTCTAATGCGAACATGTTTAAGTGTTGTATTTTCAGTTTTCCTTTTATGTGGAATCAATTCTCATGGTAATTAGAGGCCTGTAGAGATGGCCTAAATTAGGCAAGTGATGTGTCATAAAGAGACGCTCTTCTCAGTATTTCCCATTTTGGTGAAGTTGGTCGCAAAATTACCCAAAATCATTATGTTGTTGGATGTTTAGAATTGAACAGCATCTTCAGTTCTGACCTGTGGAAGATGTTGAGCTAAACCAATCCACATTGCTCAGGGACTCCACTCTATGGAGACTCGCACCATGACGTATCATTTTTAACTTCCGTTTTTACCTACTGCTTTCATTTTTTGAATTCCTCATCAGGCTGATCAAGCTGGAACCATAGTTGACATAATTGCAGACGATGGTAAGCCCATTAGTGTGGACGCGGTATGTCTTCTCTCTTTCACTAGTATATATATCTTTAGACAAGCTCGGGTTTACTTGTGCTTTATGTGATTTCCAATGTCTTCTTGCAGCCTCTATTTGTCATTGAACCATGATAGAAGTCATCTTGGTGTGCAACATAGGTGGATGAAGCAGAGTGAGATTCAATAGTTATAGAGAGCAAATCTGTCTTTAGCTCAAGGCAGATCTGCTCAGCAGATTGGTTCACCATATTAGTCTTGTTGAAATCTACGATCATATTTATAGCTTGTATTCGTCATTTTTCTTGTGCTGCTCATAAATTTTGGAACTATTTTTCTTTATAAAGTTGTGACTTACTGATACCCTCTAGTATATTGTCACCCTGCGATCTTTCTTTCTCTGCCTTCAAATGCTTGATGCTATGAGCCCCCAAGGGTTTGGTTCAGTGTAAGAGTACAGCGTGTAGTTAGGCACATCTCTTGAGTTCGAATCATGCAATGAAATATTTAAGTATGAGTAGTGTAAAGGGATGAGCTTATTCTCCACGGAGTTTTGAACCTTGCACCATTTTGGCTTTCGGAGGTTTCTGAGTTCTAAAATACTGTGAGCTGAAATATGAGTCTCAATTGCCATTCATATGTGTAGTTCAAGGTCTATGCCAATGAGCTTTTGTCAGTATTTGTGTATAGGCAAGCAAAGATATGCCAGTACGGTATCCACGTTTTTATCGATACTTGCTGTATCAGTTAACCACAAAATTTGTTTGCTATCGTGGATGTGGATGACTTAGAAGAAGCAAAGATGACCCGAAGATGAGGTTAGCTGCAAAGTGACTGACAGAAAACAAGTTCTTTAAGAGAAAAATGGAATCTATTACCGTAATATTATTTTTGATAAGCAAAGATGGCAGACGAGAAAGCTAAACATCTTTTTTTCTTTCGTGCCCCAAGGAAAGCCCTTTGGGGGCTGACGGTATGGCTGTTAGGCTCAACCAAGGCGTGTTTATTTAAGAAAGGAGGGAACTGACTGTCAAAGTTTGAAATAAGCTGGTTAAACCTGTCACTTTCTTATGTTGGGAGAAAGGAATATATATAATGAAATTGGTACACTCAGCTAGATAAAGCATCATAAGTCGAAGAAGTATCATTTCAGATTCGACAATTAAATGAATGATGGAACAATTCAATCAGAAAGGTTGATGGTCATCAGGAGATGGAGAAATTACATAATTATTATAACTTAGAAACATAAACTAATTTCCTGATCCACTTGTAAAATCTATGATAACTTCACAAAACATAAAGTTCATCTATGATTTATGTATACTTAAAAAGTATTGCCAGGAAAACGTGAAGAAAACAAGTATACTGCTGAGTAATTTGTGACAAGAGAAACAGATGATTGTAGAAATGAGGTGGAATTCACCCAAGAGGAGCCAATCTTTAGCTACTTCCAACATTACACGACATAAATTGAAATATAGCAGAAGTTGTAAGGATAGAGAAACCTGCATTCCCTAACAGAATGTTGTTTCACCACAATAATAACTTTGTCTAGTTTTTGCTAAAAGCAATTAGAACTTGGTACATAGCCCAGTAAAAAGAGCTCAAAACTACAAAAAACCTATTATACGACTTCATTTAGCTCAGAATCATCAAAACAGTGCAAATATTTCAGGACGACATCCACGTGTTTGACATCAATGTTCTTATAAATGAGTTTTGTGCCCGAAACATTTCCATCAAGTTTTCTTGCTTGCTCGGGGACCAACACCCAAGTAGTTTGTCATGAGACCCATGATACCAAACCTGAGACAAAAAGAATGACAAGTTCTGATCAGACACACAATCTAGCATAGGAATGAAACCGTGATAACCAATAGCAGAACAATCAGTTTGCAGTATGTTCTTTTATGCTTCATGAATACTCTCTTGCCATCTCTTTTGATCTAATATATTCTTTGAGAACAATTCTTTTATCATTTACAATTACAAGATTGAAAGAAATGATAATATCTATTTGTTAGTCTCCAGATCAGTATCACTACCTTACTAATAATTGAGAATCCAATCTACTTCACTACCTTATTCACTAACATATGATATAAACTAGGCTACTACACACATACACACATTGGGCACAACCATTCTAGAAACTGGACATGGAAGCGGAGGATCATGGCAAGGTGGGTGAAGAGGATGCCTTACTCCCTTTATTAGACAGAATCAAACTGGACATGGAAGCAGAGGATCATGGCAAGGTGGGTGAAGAGGATGCCTTACTCCCTTTATGAGACAGAATCAAACTGTACATGGAAGCAGAGGATCATGGCAAGGTTGGTGAAGAGGATGCCTTACTCCCTTATGAGACAGAATCATGAACAGTGTCTATTTACTTCACCTTTATGAGACAATATATTTTCCTCCAACTGCCAAAATTTGTAGACTAGTTGGGCTTGAGTAATTTTGGAGCAGGTGGAACTATGCAGAGCCATACTGATAGCTCAAGATCATCTTAGCACGTTCAATAGATTCATATTCTTCTGGATAACCATTATGTCCAGACCAACTTGTGTGCAACTGACTAATTTCACGGGATACCTATCACCTCCCACAAGCAACAACCAACGGGTCCCAGGTAACTCTATCCACCAAGGCTAAGATAGATGGAAAGGAAGCACCTAGTGTTTTGTCTCTGCCTTGGGATTTGAACTTGAGATCACATGATTTTTAACCCAATTCATTGACCACTAATGCATTCCATAGATACTAGGGTTCCTAACTTTACTATCCACCAAGGCTAAGATAGATGGAAAGGAAGCACCTAGTGTTTTGTCTCTGCCTTGGGATTTGAACTTGAGATCACATGATTTTTAACCCAATTCATTGACCACTAATGCATTCCATAGATACTAGGGTTCCTAACTTTACTTTTCTTTATTTCTCTTTGATATTCTAGAAAAGCTACCTTAACTCCTTTTTCTCAATAAGGAAAATGATTCCTCATTATTATCTTTCCATCCCATTCTATACAAACCACATACGATATGAAATATTCAAGGCATAATATTGAGGATGCTCATTGTTGCTATTTTTTCAAATATGTATAAGCCAAATTACATGCAAATTTTATGAGAGGATCAAATGAAATATTCCTATTAAAAGGTACTTCCCATTCTTTTTATCTAACCACTGAACAGCTGCTGAATAACTATGTTTTGGATATAAAATCTTGAAATAAAAATGTATTCTAGAGTTCAACGACTTAAAACAAGGTTAAAATCCATAGATATACAAATAACCATCCACAACTGGGATTTTGTAAAATTCAGATAAATTTTCTTCAAATTGATGCCTTGAATGCAAGGCAAAGCACAATTGCACGGAAGGCAAAACCTAATCCTGATCCAGGCAAAAACTCCACTAACCACTCAAATCAAACTACATTCATGATGACCACTTCATGATATTTTGAAATTAAAATTACTTCCAGGTTTAATACCTCCCTGTGAGAATAAATGCAGGAGCAGAAACAAAATCACACTGAAAACAAGTTCTTACTATCCTTAAGAAACTTAGACTCTAATGGTACTTCTCGTGAGTTTTCTTGGATTTTTTTCTTCCTGATAATACCTTATTCCCTTGTGCCATTCAATAAATGTCAGTATCAGGCAATATATGTTTATTTCATAATTAGGGACAGGTTCAGTCCAAATAACATAACTCCAACAACAGCACAATTCAAATTTCGGGCATTTGAGTTCCCTTCCACAAACTAGGAGAACACCTCCAAATAATACCTGTAAAAATACATCTAACATACAACAACAACCACATATAGCGCTTAATACAATTAATCAAACAGCTGAAGTGCTGAACTTACATCATGGCCATTGAGATCTGCTTAAGATCATTTTCCATATTCCTCATGTTAGCAAGGGATTGAGCACTGAATATAATAGCAAGCCACGAGCAAATCTTGTACTACAAAACAGATCACCAGAGTAAAGATGCTGAGCATACATCTATGTAAACTAACACTCCACCGAAACAAAGTCCACCTATGTACATGAAATCTAATCAGTTCAAATACAGATACGAGCAGTGGATCTCATCATCTCATGCATTTACAGCCATGAGCTTTGTATGTACATGAATTTCTTTTAAGAATATGTATATTAAATCCATTCCCCCAAAAAATTAAATCCAGGAAACCCCTTCGTTCTGGATGGAAATATGGCGGGTAATCCAATCTAATTTATAGATAAAACCCTAAAATATAACCAAATAGGAAAATATTATCGAGTATAGGTACAAAATATACAGAATGTAGAAGGGTACGCACTCTGAACATGGCACCAAAGACGCCGAAGATGACGGCTATGAAACCGGAGTAATCTATAGGAAGGTCTTGTGGAGCAACCGGCGAAGGCTTGTACGGCTTCGCCGTCGACGGTTGCCGTGGATCGTTCGCTGGTGATGACATGCCTGATGTAATTTCTGCTCCGATTTTGATTTTGGATCCGAATGAGAAAAAGGCTTTAGAAATAGTAAGTGGTAATTTCAGAATAAACCCCTTACCTATGTAAATATTGCACATTGACAAAAAAACTTGCAATTAGACCCCGTGTTGAATGTCATAATTATCAGGTGACTGTAACAAATTTTAAAGTTTATAAAAAATAAATTGGAACTATAAATAAAATATAATAAAATAAATATCTTATTAATCAATATTATGATTATAATTTAATTTTTCTCTTAATTCTTTCCCTTGAACAATTTTGACAAAAATAATATTTAATATATTTATTAATATCTCAAAATTTATGAAATTTTAAATTTCATTTAATAAAAAAAGAATGTGTTACTTTTTATATATATACGAACTAGAATTTAAACTAGAGTAACACTCAAATTTTTTAATATAGATTGGGCTCATTCGTAAAATCCCACAAAATGTCATTTAACGCACAAGTGAGGGTACCTTTGACGATCAATTTGAAGTTATAACAGCAATAGTGACAATAAGGGATGTAAGTGCTAACTTTCTAAACTTTAGGTGCTTAATCGACCACTATTACACTACGCAAGTTTTCTCGTCATTCTTCTTTTTCTTTTTTTCAGCTACTAGCCCTCAGTAGTACCATCCCGGCCACAACAATGGAGTCCAAAGTCCTCCCAATTGCTCCGTCGCCGGCGCCGACACTGTCTGCCCTTCCGGCTTTCTCCGATGAAGTCACGGACCAGAATATTCTAAGCCCGTATGCAAAATCTCCGCCGCCACCAATAACACCATCGACGCCGTTGTCCTTTCAAGATATACGACGATGGAGACCGGCGGCGCAACGAAACCTGAGAAACCAGTGGTCGAAGTTAGCTTCACTTCGGACTCAATGGCTTTCCTTATCCTCCACTGCTCGATCATACGCCACTTATGTAGTAAATTCTTATCTCTCCCAAAGGTAAACTCAAACAACTGTTTAAGTTTAATTACATAATAAATACAAAAAGATTGCATCTTTCATTTGTTTGAAAACTCTTTAATTCTAACTTTCATGGCATGCTTAAGACAATATTTTGATACATTCTCGAAACCAGACAAACAAATTAAACAGAGGTAGTATAACACAATTGTTATAGTAAAAGCATCTCTAAAAATTTTGAAAATTTTGAGGAAAAAAAAGCTGTCTGACTTTCCAAATGGTAATATCCATTTTTAGGACGGTATGGTATTGAAGAGAATATGTGAATTTGTGTTGTTGTCAATGTGATTTCTTTTATGACTATTAACCTTGGTCTTAACTAACTGCACAACTCATACCCTCAACTAGTGTAGAAATCGAACAATTTCTAACGTTATCCGTGATTCGGAATGACCCCCGTTGGAAATTTGGTGCAGGTATATGGATGCAATGGAGTTAGGTATATTGAAAGAGATGCCTGATATACATAAAAAAGCATGTAGGAAATTGTTCAAGCAGCAGGTGATTATAGTCGTTACCTTTTTTATCCTTTTGCTTTTGGCTTTGAATTGTCCCAGAAGTTGGCTATTGGCACACTTCATAAAGTTGGTTGAGAAAATGTATGACAAAATCTCTTATTGCATGGAGTCCAGGTCTTCATTGCCTGATGTTTCATCATTACTTGATGTCCCTTGTTGTATCCTCCTAATTTACGGTGAAAACCAATTAAATTTGAACGTCTGGGAATATATCAACACCTTCAAACTGAAAAAATTCTGAATGATTTCTGTTGCCAAATTAATGTTGTTTGGTTTCTTGTTGAGTATGCTTGAGATTATACTGGAAATATTTTCTGATTGCACCTCAGAGGTTTTCCTCATTATTAGATTGGTCAACTGTGCTGGAAAAGAGTAGAATGGAAAGCCCATCTCTCTCTTTTTTTGATAGGTTTACACGTTCTCTGGTACATGACAAAATCAAACTGCACTCCTAATAATTTCTCACAGCTGTCTTCATTTTTCAGGAGACTAATAGGAGTAAGCTCTTGTCGTCTTACAAAGATATGGTACGCACACAACATATTTGAGGATTCACTTCGTAGATGTGTTTATGATTAGTTGGCTAAAGTTGGTAAACAATTGTTTGTTGTATAGATGAATTTTCTACTATGGTTTTCTTTTCTGCTTCTCAGAACCTGTATCATTTTATGTTATTATAGCATCTAAACCTGGCTGGATATCCCTCTGTCATGTTTAACATCTTCTGTAATAATTCAGGCTTCTATAACTGTGTTACTTTTACATGTTCCGTATTTCGTTCAATCCTCTCCAATGTTCGGAAGGAACATTCCGAAATTAAAATAGATATGTATGCCTCCTCAATAGTTTGAATAACTAACTTTGATCAGGACACTTTGAGTGACTCGTTAAGCACAATGTTACTTTTATAATCCCCAAATATTTGGAAGGCCAGTGGTTGCGTTAAGTATTTCTTGATGAACAACATATCTGTTGCTTAGTTCATACCCTGCAAAGTTTCCTTTCATGCTATTTTTAGTAAAAGCAACAAAAAAGATATCTCTTCTGGTATTTTGGAGTTTTTATCTGCATTTGTCTTCCATTCTTATCTGTTCTTGTTTGACATACAGAACTGCATTTATCTCATACTTGGAACATCCAACGTCCTTGAGATCACATTCTTATAACCTAGAGTTGTATGGCTATCCATTACTTAACATTATCTGTCGGATAAAACTACTAGTTTACTAATTTGACAAAATTATATAAGTGACTTTTTGTTGGCTCAAAAAGCTTCAGCTAATAAAAATATATTTACTGTCTAAGAGGATGCATATTGCCAGGTGTTAGTGTACAAGTTGAACTGGCAAAAGGTTTGGTTGCTAGAAAAGCTGGGTTCTGAAGTACTTTTAGTCAAGGGTGCAAAAATCCAGAGTGAATCAGGAGATATATATATATATATATATATATATATACACACATATATATGTAGCTCTTAGTTGTTTGCATGATGTCATTAAATCATTGACAAAAAACAACTCACAATTGATTTATTCATCTTCTAGACTTGGTTCTTGATTTCTCCTTTGTGAGAAATATAGGAGAAAATATTATTGAATTGTTGTGTCTACATTATTACATTGAGACCCTATTTATAGATACTA
>JBCEWC010017875.1:0-12261 GCA_038996855.1 Solanum aculeatissimum
GTATTTACTTTCTATTGACTTGAGGGTGAGCCTCAAACTTGTCGAGGCCCCGCTCATCTATGTAGAGGCATTGTTTGATAAATCTATACTCTTGTATGTTTGACTCATATGTTGGGTATTTAATTATGTAATATGATTTTGTTTTGCTTGATTTATGATCATGTCCTCTTGTTATGATATTGACTTGAATATTGAGTATGATGAATGCCTATGTGCTAAGTGTATGCATGCTTGTCCCATTCCCGTTATTGCCCCCATAGCTTGAGTCCTAAGTCCCCGAATCTTTAGAACTTGCTTGTTATGTGTTTAGCTTCCGCATTTCCGAACCGATGATGTGTGTAATAATGCTATGATGGCTTGATCGAGGGTCTTCGGGTCCTCTTTTGCCATGTAACATCTAGGCCCCCTATTTGGGTCGTGACAAAACTTGATAAAACTAGTTTAAAACTCAAAATATCATAACTGCCCTCAATAACTTCAAAAACTATTTTGAGACCATTTCTAGCATTAGTTTCACCATCCAAAACTATTGGAACTGTCAAAAGTTTGATCTGAGCTTCCAAATTCTGAATGTTGACCAAAGTCAAGCTTTGGTTCCAAAAATAACTCAAAACACAACTTTGGGCCTAAAACTTCATTTTAAGTTTGAATTCAGTTTTGTAACTTATCATAGATCAGTTTCGATGATGCAAATCTAATAGAATTAATGGATCCCTGATCTGACACCCAAAACTCGAAATGGTAAACTCACTTTTTCAGTAACTTAAGATTCCAAAACTGCCAAAACTTAAATTTTCCATTATTAAAACTCAAAATTACAATTCCAATAATATAGATAGTTAAAAATAAGCCCAAAGCAACTTACGAAAGGGTAAAATAGTAATTTTTAAAGATAAGGACAAAAATGACCAACCAAGTCATTACACTATTAAAAATAAGTATCCACTTCTAAGGATTGATGACCTATTTGACCAATTGCAAGGTGCTAGATATTTATTCAAAATTGATCTTCAGTTTGGGTATCACCAATTAATGGAGAAGGAGAGTGATATTTCCCAAGATGGATTTTTATATAAGGTATGGACATTATGAGTTCTTGGTTATGTCAATTGGATTGACAAATTCCCTTGCTATCTTTATGGATTTGATGAATTACATTTTCAAGCCTCATCTAGACATGTTTGTGGTGGTGTTCATTGATGATATATTGATTTACTCCTAGAGTGGAGAGGAGAATATGGGTCACTTGAAAATAGTGTTGCAAACCTTGAGAGACAATCAATTATTTGCCAAATTTAGCAAATGTGAATTTTGATTGAGAAATGTGGCATTCCTTAGTCACATTGTGTCTGATAATGGTGTTATGGTTGATCCAAAGAAAATGGAGGTGGTAAAGGATTGACCTAGACCATTGTCACCTTCAAATATTAGAAATTTCTTGGGTTTGGCCAAATACTATAGGAGATTTATGGAAGGATTCTCCTCTATTGCATTGCCTTTTACTAGATTGACCTAAATGAAGGTAAAATTCCAGTGGTCAGATGAATGTGAAAGGAGTTTTCAAACATTGTAGGATTGTCTTACTTCGACCCATATCTTCACATTAATGAAATGCTTGCATAGATTTGTTGTTTATCGTGATGCTTCACGTGTGGGATTAGGTTGTGTGTTGATGCAACGTGGTAAAGTCATTGCCTCTACTTCAAGGAAAATGAAGGTTCATGAAAGGAATTACCTGACCTATGATCTTGAATTATTGGTTGTTTTGTTTGTATTAAAAATATGGAATCATTATCTTTATTGGGTGCATGTTGATATATTTTCCGACTATACAAGCTTGCAATATATTTTTATCCAAAGGGACTTGAACCTTAGGCAAAGGAGATGGCTAGAATTACTCAAATACTATGATATGAGTGTATTGTATCATTTGGGTAAATAAAATGTTGTGGTCAATGCTCTTAGTAGAGTGTCTATGGGAAGTATGGCTCATGTTAAGAAAGAAAGGAAAGAATTGGTAAAAGATGTGTACTGATTGGCCCGACTGGGAGTAAAATTGAGTAATTCACATTTGGGTAACATTTTTGTGCATAATGAGCAGAATCATCATTGGTAGAAAAGGTTAAGGCATTCGAAGACATGGATCCAACATTGGTGAAGTTAAAGAAGTTGGTGGTTGATAAGAAGGTTGAAGTTTTCTCACAAGGGAAAGATGGAGTACTTCATTATCATGATCGGTTATGTGTTTTGAATGTTGATGGACTAAGAGAAATGATATTGAGTGAAGCCTATAGCTCATGGTATTCTATTCACCTCAGTTCCACTAATATGTATAGAGATTTAAAGGAATTATATTGGTGGAATGGTATGAAGAAATATATAGCCAAGTTTCTGGAGAAATGCCCAAATTTCCAATAAGTGAAGGTTGAACATCAAAGTCCGGGAGGTCTAGCCCAAGATATTGATATTTTTATGTGGAAATAGGAAGATGTAAACATGGATTGCATTACGAGTTTGCCTAAGACTAGAAGGCAATTTGATTCTATATGGGTGATTGTGGATAGGATGACAAAATGAACCCATTTGCTACCGGTTAAGACTTTTTATGGAAGGGAAGACTTTTTTATGGAGGGGAAGACTAAACAGGATATATATTTAGGAATTGGTAAGGCTTCATGGTGTTCCCTTGTCAATAATTTCAAATTGTGGTACTCAATTTACCTCACACTTTTGGAGTTCTTTTCAAAGGGGTCTTGGTATTAAAGTGAAGTTAAGCACCAAAGTTCATCCCCAAAATGGATGGGCTAGTCTAGAGAACAATTCAAACATTGGAAGATCTGTTGAGGGCATGTGTACTTGACTTCATTTGAAATTGAGATGATCATCTACCTTTGATCGAATTTGTATACAACAACTATCATTCAAGCATTAAGATGGCATCTTTTGAGGCTTTATATGGTAGCAGATGTAGGTCTCTGGTAGGGTGGTTTGAGGTTGGAGAGAAGTCTTTGATTGGTCTGCTTTGGTACTTGAAGCTATGGATAAAGTGATATTTATAAGGTAAAGGTTTAAAATTGCCCAAAGTCGCCAAAAGTCATATTCGGATATTAGAAAGAGGGATTTTGAATTAAATGTATGTGATTGAGTCTATCTCAAGGTATCTCCTATGGAAGGAATTGCACTATTTGGAAAAAAGGGAAAGTTAAGCCCTAGGTATGTAGGGTCTTATAAGATCTTGGAGAAGATTGGTAAGGTTGCTTACAAGTTGGATTTACCAATGGAGTTATCTATCGTTCAACCAATATTCCATATGTCAATGTTGAGGAAATGTATTGGTGATCCAAATATTGTTGTACCTTCGAATGACATGAGCATTGAAGATAATTTAACCTATGATGAAGTTTCCATTGAGATTTTGGACCGACAAGATAGAAGAATATAAAACAAGGAAGTTGCATCCATGAAAGTTTTGTGGAGAAATCAATAGGTTGAAAGTGCAACATGGGGAGTGGAGCGAGACATGATGAAATGATATCCTTACCGCTTTCCTTCTAATCAAGTCTAAGGTACTTAGTCACTCATGCTCAATCCCTTTAAGATTTAATGAGTCTATCCCTCTATGTCACATTGCATGTATGCACACTCTCGAAAACAATTTCTAAAGATGATTTAAAAGTTTCATTATTGCATTCATGATGAAATTTGAGTTACACACTCTATTCTACTCAATCTTACCTTGATTCCGTTCAAGGACAAATGTCCCCAAGGAGGATATATTGTAACATCTCTCAAAATGCCTTCACACTACCCTACGAATAATACCTTGCATATCGCATTATCCATAATCTTCATGGGAAATTTGAGGCTAGATTCTTGTTCAAAAGGAAACATTGTGTGGTAAAATGGTCTCTTTTGATTTTTAGATTGACCGTATCGAAAAATAATTTTTCATAAGCAATCACTTATCCAGAAAGGTACGCGAACAATCCACATCGTGGAGAGGGTCCCGTTATGTATAATATTAATTTACACACATTCCTAGGTCGAAATAGGGGAAAATAATTTTTTTTTTAAATGAACTATGGTGAAATGAGTCCGCATTGCAAACTTGTTTCGTGACAGTTCAAATTTTTCCTTAAAATTCCAGCAATAAGTGAAAAGGCCTTACACCTTTTCCTAAGCCTATTTAAGTGATTTTGGACGATTTTTGGCACTAAAATCCATTCTATAAATTGACTTTTAACCCCAAATTAATTCCATTCATTCACCATTCACTCTTTACAAAATATTTCTCTCTGGGTTAACTCTAAAGTGTTTTGTTCTTCTCCAAGCAAAACTCCATTGAAGATCAAGTATAGCAAAATTCTCCATATTTCTTCAAGCTTTTTAGGTCAAATACTTAAGGTATGTGAGATTCATTCATAGAAACCTTTTGTCTATAGAGTCCCTTGTCAATTCTCAAATTCTATTCTAATTCAATTATGAAATTGCATGGATTTTCTCTATTTCTGCTCCAATTCTTCAATTATGAATGAGACGATGAATATTGATCTATACTACTATGAATTCAAGTCAATTGAATGAAATTAATGATTTTTCCATGAATGATTTCAAGTATATGATGATTAGGATTATTTTTAAATTGATTTGGGTTCCTTTACAAATGATTAAATCTGATTTCGAATTGCATGATTCCTACATGATTTTCATCTAATTACATGATTTTAAATCAATTGTATTTTCATATAATTGCATGATTTTAACTAAATTATTCATGAACCCACACATGGCCCTAGTTTCCTATGATCAAGCTATGAGTTTTATTAATTATGATTTTAATTATGAAGAGTGTATTTTAATGATGATTATGATTATATGATGATGATGAGGGTGATTAATGCCCTAATGTT
Source organism: Solanum aculeatissimum (assembly GCA_038996855.1). Taxonomy (NCBI): domain Eukaryota; kingdom Viridiplantae; phylum Streptophyta; class Magnoliopsida; order Solanales; family Solanaceae; genus Solanum; species Solanum aculeatissimum. The sequence goes on from JBCEWC010017875.1 coordinate 4,911, forward strand.
TATAATGATGACAATAAGATGGGGAGTATACCCACACATATGAAAAAAGGTGTAGATGGATTATCCCTATGTTATGGTGAGGTCATGATGTCTATTTTATAAGCTATGAAAGTACTATTTTGATAAAGTATGAATTATGATGATGTCTATGTATATGCATGGTTATATATTCTATGGGATATGACTTAGCACTGTGAGGACATTGGGAAATTTCCTTGTCCAAAATTTATGTGTCACCATAGGAATGATATTCAGTCTTTTATACCTTAAAAGTGTGCTAATGGATCCAAATATATCACGGCCCGAGAGTAGGGCCTAGATGTGACATGGCTAATGAGAACCCGAGAGTCCTCAAACAAGCCATATTAGAATCAATTTACACATCATTGGTTTGGAAGCGCATAATTTAACAAGGAACACATAATTCTAAGAGATTTCGGGGATTTGGACTCAAGCTATGGGGATGCCATTGGGAAACAAATTTGCAAGAATCACATAGCACATAGCAATTACATTCTAAGGGGCGGGTAAGTATGACTTAAGATATGGGGGCAAGAAGGGGCTTGGGACTTTCCACATAAGCACATTATCATTAAAACATATCATAATAGCATAAGTATAAGCATAATCATCTATTCTATATGTAACACATTACCAATTCATCTCAAGTAGTCACATAACATAATCGTACGAGAGTCTTTGTGATGTCCAACAATGCCTCTAGACTAGAATAGGGCGGGGGCCAAGACATGTCACGGGCTCACCCGCAAAGTAAAGAAGTGGTAACATACAGAAAGGTAGATAGAAGGTGGGTGTTGTCCTTGGAACATAGGACTCACCACTAAAGATATACCAAGATCCAAATCAACCGTCAAAAGGTGGATAGATATCTCCTCTGGCCCCTACATGGTTAGATCATGTAAATAAAGAGTATGGGTTAGCATATATAATGTACTAAGTATGCGGGCATGCAATTCATATGAACATGATCAACCTATAGACCCATACTAGATGAAAAGGGCACATATATAGAAAGAAGGATATAAGAGAGAATAAGATATTAATATGTCATGAAATTCATGTTACATGGATGCTTAATCATATAAATATAAAGGGGATGGGACCTCAACTGACATAAGACCAAGTGAGCTATAACTTGGAACTCCGTCATCTTCCCCACAATGGATAAAGAGGTGACCTACTTGCCAAAGGTAGATTCATTCTTAACATCATCTCATAAGAGTCATAAACATAATCTATGTTTGGCACCTAGTTTGACGGAAAGGAGTATGGACCATTGGAGTAGTCCACACCGACATCCAATCCCTCGGTGCTAAACCATCATCCCACAAGAATACATACGTATATATATATACATGCTTTTGAAAAGAGGACAAGTAACTTGACATCATAACCATGCATAATTGGGTTTTAAAGCCAAAAATCACTTTCTTTACTTTTATGCATACATGACTAAAAAGTCAAAACATTCTTCATGGCATACTTTTATGCATTAGAATAGCTCCATTCTTGTATAGGTATGAAAAAAGAGTATGGACCCTTGGAGATAGTCCACGCCGACTCTAGTCTCAATCTTATACGCCCTTAAACATTCTCATATGGTGTAAACACCCATTCTTTTTCTCAAAGAGTCATAATATAGACATAGTGTGATCACAACTTAGTCATACCCGTTCTTTGCTTGAAAACATAGTCATAAACATCTTTGGGACTTAGCCCACATCAAAAGCTTCATAAAATCCATGCTCATGAATGCAAATGTCATGAATGATGAATGAATAACATGGGTAATGAAAATTAACATTTAAATCATCATAATAAAATAGATTCATAATTAAATCATAATGAAATTCACAATTAAAAATATAATTCATACTACTCATGTTTCAATTGAAGACTCAAAGGGACATGTATAATTGAATCTTCATAATCTCAATGTAAATCATGATAATTGAACTTAAATAAGTTTAAAATCATATAATAAGTACAGCCCATAATTCAATTTAATTAAAACAACAATAATTTAAAAGATCCATAATTAAAGTAAGCATAATAATTTCATAAAATCAATTGAAGAAATCAATTTGGGGCTTAATGGTTGAAAGGAGGCATGAATAAATTCCCACATACCTTGATTACCAAGAAACTTTAGAGAGAAGAGAAATTGAAGAAAAACTCTCCCTTGAATTCCAATCCCAACCTTCAACCCACACTTGGAAGAGAGAATTTGAAAATAATTCTAAGTGATGAAAGAATTTGAATTGAATGAGAGTGTATAGGCTAACTTCAGTGGTTTAGGAGGGCTTAGGAAGTCTAAAAAGTCCTTAGGAATAACCAAAATTATAATTAAACCACTAATGGAACGGGTAAGAAAAACTGGAAACATCACCTTCAGGAAAAACTACACGGACCATGTAATGACTCACGGTCCATGAACCCCACCATGAGGCAACACTTAGAAAGATCCTTTACGATGTAAGCCCAAGAACGGCAAAGTCCATACCTAGACAATTTCCCTCTGGAAACCATACGGACAGCTTCACGAGTCGTGAGGCTTCACACGGACCATGAGTTTGTTCGTGGAGCCTCATTTGGTCCAGGGCCTTGGCTGGCATCCTTACACGGACTGGTTCACGGGCCATGAGGCCTCACAAGGTCCTTGAACCTCCATTTGTCAATGACATAATTTCTGGAATGTTAACCTTATACATAGAACCAATCCTTAGGTCGATACCATCCCGAAACACCTTATCATGCTCCGTAAGAGGTCACATAGGCCTCTTCACGGATCATGAAGTGACACACGGTCCGTGAAGGCCTCCATGAGAGTTTGCCTTAGTCAAATTTTCAGAAAAGGTCCTTGTGCAGGCAGTCTCACCAAAAGGCCATAACTTCTTCATATGAACTCTGAATCAAGTGAAACCAAGTGCGTTGGAATGGTAAATCAAAGAGCTTTAGGTTAATAGGTGATGGCCCTCCCAGTTCTTCCCGTACTAATAGATATGGCTATTTAAAGTCAGTACTTCTATAATACATCAAATAAAACTTAGCCAATGCGATTTCTTTGAATACGGCCATGCAAGAGAGACCCATGAAACTCACTAGCCAACCTTGGTAGGTTTAAATCAGATCATAATCGACTTCACAAGGTTCAAGAATTTTTGGGTTATTACAATATATCTTTTAACGGACACTCATTGTGCTAGTATAGAGCCTAAAGGGTGGGGTTAAATGATAGATTCTCACCATACTAGGATAGAGCCTATAGGGTGAGAATTGGGTCTAACTTGGTAAAGTAGACTCCTGGTTTGCTCGGTGTAGAGGGAACATTGGGATTCCATGTAATAGTCCGCAAGGTCATAATGTTGATTATGGTCATATTCTCACATATGTATGTCTATTAGGATGTGAAATGTTTTATGATGCTTTCACCCATGATTTTAAAAGTTGCACTGCGCAAGCATATCTTGTCCTTGCTCTATCACTTATGTCTATGCATATTTCTATTATGTACAATGTTATTGGTACATCGCATTCTTACATACTTAGTACATTCCAACATACTAAAGCATACTCTTGCCTACATGATATAACCATGTAGCAGCGAACGATGATATTATTCCTCACTATTGTGGCTAGCTTTTGGATACTTGTTATTGGAGATTGGTGAGTTCCCATGGTTTCGGGACAAGCCCTTATGTTTTTTGCTTATGATATTGTTATAAGACTTTTGTATTTTTCTAATACTGAGGGTGAGCTAGTAAAGTTATGTTCTAGTCCCTACCATGATCTATGATGTTGAGGCATGCTTCAGACACGATGTTGATGTAATTCCCTTTAATGGAAAATTTTGACTCTTATGATGTTAAGTTTCCTCTTGCTTACTCTTATGAATTCTTGTTTTACCTTATGTATGCTTACGATATGAACAAGAGGCTAGGATGGGGCGCATTCAGGTGTCATATTTTTCGTGTCATGCCTAGGACCTAGGTCCGGGTCCTGACAATAACTTAGCCTCGATTTACTATTTTCATCTAAAGGTCACATACACTATACTCATAACATCACACTTCATTCAAGTCAAGATTTTAATTTCTCGCTCATGTTATCATGCCTACTAGAGAAAATATCCAACTAATAGTATCATTTTTATCTATCTATCCTTTTTTTCATAATGCTCACCTAGAGTTCAAGCTTCGGGTCTAGTACTAAACATGTAAATCCACACTCCTCACATACTATACTAATTCTAAACTATTAGATGAATTCAAAAAATGTTAAACTACTAAATCTCATGATAAGAAATCAACCTTTATCTCACGGTCTATCTAAGTATAGTCTATCATCACAATCCCTTTCACAAGTTAAGTAGTATCTACTCATTTATTATACCTTCTTACCTAGTTATGTTCATAACTCTATATATCTCACGTGACTCTTCTTTCAAAATCATGTGCCTAGTTTAGATCTACCACCATTTCCCTCTACTATTCCATTTAATACATATACTTGATCTTTACTAACACAATGGCACATCAACATCAACTAATTTCTTATTCGAGTGTACTCTATCTCATACTAACTAACAAGTTTTCCTCTATCTTCTATCATGAAAGTTTGATGATACTTACTACTCTTTAACCAAAACTTAGATGAGACTTGACTTATCACCCTATTTATTTGCTTATCCCTACATGACTCTTATCTACCTACTTCAATCAGATGTTATTCCCACTCTTCATGGTTTCTACATCTTTCTAGATCTAGAATTATTCTACCACTTATAATTTACCGAACTTGGTGGTTAAAGTCTACTGTGTTGACGATACTATAGGGGAGTTTCTATAGAAAAATAGTTCGATGTTTGGATGATGAAAAGCTTAAAACCTCTCATTCTTATTACTTTTTCAATATGAAAATGAAAAACAAAAAAAATCAAAAATCAAAAGGTTCTTTTATTCAAAACCCCAATTACGATATTCCTTCTCTCCTGGTTCACACCTCAAAATATAGGGGTAGGGGTATCCCTAAGTATTTAGAGGTATAACTTAACTTCCCGCTCAAGGATAACATTCTAAGAACAATTTGGAGAATAGAGTCTCAAAGTACATCACATCTTGCTCTAGCACAAATGTATGATTCATTGAACAAGAGCTCATTATTTTGGATCGATAAACTTAAGCATGTTAGTTGGCTTCTCTTAAGTTGTAACACCTCCCACGGGACTCGAAAGTGTCCTTATGGTGTATTTTTTGAATATCTTAAAATTTGTGCATTATTTGGAAAATCCGACTTTGTATTCTTGTTTTGGAGGCAAAATTATGTAGGAAAAGGGTAACCTACTATTTTTAGATGATCTGTATCGAAAAATAATTTTTTAGATGATTTGGCCTTAACCAGAAGAGTGTGCGACCAATCCAAGTCGCCCACTTGTTCCCCCATAGTACAAAAGTGACTTAAACTTATTCCTAGTCCAAAATAGGAAAAAAATTGAATTTTGCGCAAAAAGATCTGTGCAGAACCCAATCTACATCTCCCTTTTGTTCCACCACAATACAAATTTTTTTAACTTTCTCCAAATCAAGTGAGGGCAATGGAATCATAATGCAACACCATTATAGATGGGATTCTTCAATTATTCCATCATTTTTAGTCCTAATTCACTCAAGAAAACTCTCAAAATCCTCTCAAAGCCTCACCAAATTCCTCAATCAATTCCAATATTCTCAAGAGATTTCATTCGCGATTCAAGAACCCAAGTAATTCCTTCAAGCTTCCTCAAGTCTCCTTCATTTAATTTCAAGGTTTAAGTTATGTGTGTCTTCCATCCATGGGTTCTTCCACCTATGGAGTCCCCAAAACTATTTTAATTAAATTACATGATTTCAAAGATTAATTTCTTATGGGTACTACCTATTATTACTCCTATGCATGAAATATGTTAGAGATTTATTAGATATTTCTCTATTGATGCATGAGCTCTTATTAAGGTATGATAGTATTATATATCTTTCTATACTAAACCTTTGTATGATATGATATCTTGAATGACTTGGAAAGATTATGAATTTTTGGAATGGATTTCATGATGCCCAAATTGGGGTTTTGCTAATATGATGGTGGGTTGTTTTGAGTAACTTCTAAATGATCATGTTTTACTCATTCATGTCCTATACTCTTGTATTTCATGATTTTAAGCATATGTTCATAGACCTACCATATCTTGACTCAAGTTATGTGACAAGCTTCTTATGTTGACGAAAGTCTTATGGCAAGATATGCAAGTTATGAATATTGTGAATGATTAAGGGCTATAAGCATGATATGAATCCATGAGAATGTTGTAAAAGTTATGAATCATATGAAGCCCTAATTTCATATTATGATGTGATGATATTGATGAGCTACTCCTATGTCCCGACCCGGAAGGGGGTCTAGATGTGACATGGCGAAAGAGAACCTGAAAGTCCTCGAAATAGCCATCGTAGCATCATCACACACATCATCGGTTCGGAAGCGCAGAAGTAAACACATAACATATAAGCTCTAAGGTAAATGAGGTTTTGGACTCAAGCTATGGGGATGTTGCCGGGAATGGGATAAACATGGATTCACATAGCACATAACAGTTATCTCTAAGGGGCGGGTAAGTACGGCTCAAGCTATGGGGGTACACTGGGGTTGTGGGACTTTCCACATAAGAATATAATCAACACAAAATTCCAACATCATGTAGTAAGCATAATCAATACCATTTCCATAATCAAGGCTCATAAAGCATAACATTTCAAGAGTCATAATATTCAACAATTGCAATCCAACGTACAAGAGTTTAGTTTGTCCAACAAGCCACTACATAAGATAAGAGGGGCCTCGACATAGTTTGAGGATCACCCTCAATACATAAGTAAATAAAAGTAAAAGCAATAATAGATATATAGAAAGTGGCTATTGCCCTTGAAACAAAGGGCTCACCACAAGCAATAGGCTTCAGGATGATCACACATCGGTCGGTGGAATGTAGAAGTCGTCTCCGGGTCCTACATGGTTAGAACATGTTGACAAGAGTATGGATTAGCACAATAAAGTACTAAGTATGCGGGCATGCAAATGTATATGCACATGAACCTATGACAATCTACATGGCAAAGGCACGTATATAGAAGTGAATATAAGAAAGAACAACATATCAATATTCCATGAAAGTCATGATGCATGAGATTCCATAATGCTTAGTATAGAGGGGATGGAAACATAACCGACATCCAAATCCATGTGAGCTACAACATGAACTTGCCCAATGAAAGCCCTCTCATTGGATCGGAGAAGA
>JBCEWC010017876.1:0-12260 GCA_038996855.1 Solanum aculeatissimum
TTATAGAAAAACAAATGTCCCCATAGTTTGAATCCCACGTCCCCAATTCCCTAGAATTTATGTGTTATGTGTTTATTGTTCGCGCTTCCGAACCGATGATGAGTGTAATGATGCTATGATGGCTTGATCGATGACTTTCAGGTTCTCCTTTGCCATGTCACATCTAGGCCCCCTATCCGGGTCGTGACAAGAACAATATGAAGAAGACATGATTCAAACTTACGATTGCGAAATCAATGAAATTACAACTTGCGATTGCAATTCAATGGATCAAACGTAGCAAAAAGTTTGCAAAAGTAATATCTCAACCACAATTTCACCTTGCTCTATCCTTAGCCGTCAGTAACAACCTAAAAACGACCTAATAAAAATGTATTTATATGATTTAAAACAAATCCTAAATGAAGTAGAAAAATCGAGCGTCGCACGCTAAACCGACAACTACACGGACCGTTTAAGGTTCAACGGTCCGTGTTACCATCCGTATGAATCCCCTTAGTACCCGGGCTTCACTCGATTGTCAGATGGCTTACTGTCTTGGTTCGCGACATGATGTAATGGACCGTGTACTGTCACACGGTACGTGTAAGCAACTTTCTGACTTACCTTGGTATTTATCTTGAGTGTGCACTTTGGTTTTGATTCTGTGATGTTTAACGGTAGGCGAAACGGTCTGTCAAACTGCCAACGGTTCGTCACACTCTCCGTTCACTTCCACTTAGCCTCAACTTCCTTGGCAACTTTATGGCCAACTTTCTGCCTTGGTTCACGAGCAGGTACACGGCCCGTGCAAGGGTACACGGGCTGTCAATCCTTCCGTGTGATCAACCTTGTCTTATTTTCTCGTCACTCTGCATTGGCCCTTCTCTGCCACTTCTCACGGCTAGTCTCACGGCCCGTGAAAAGTCACACGGCCCGTGGTGCTGACCGTGTGAGGCTATGATTTGCCCAGTTTTGGGCATTTTCTTCCCTTATCGATGGTGTTCGTGCCTTGCCCGATTTTCCTGAAAATACACTACACAAAACATTAAACGCACATAATTTTCTTGCGAACTTACAAAGATTTCACTTGAAAAACGTTAAATGATGAGCACTTTCGCGACTCATCAACACCCTCAACTTAAAATCCTTGCTTGTCCTCAAGCAATAACACACAAACATAAACCCTAATACGTCACATGCAACAATCCTTGCGTTAGTCAGAATCACACTTCAAACATAACCTTAACATGCGCATACACCCTAACAAACTTACACAACTCTAGCTAAGGATCATACTATGTCCAGCTGATCTTATTTTACTCAAGAATCACAATGGTTAGTCAGGTAAGCATCAAGAGCGTGCATAGATGGTGCCCTCACCACAAAGAAGTCTCACACACACATTATATGTTTGCAAAACAGAGACTGAAATGTAGGCACTCATGCTCACAACAGATTCTCAACTAACACACAAGTACAGACCATAGGCTTGCCCTTATTTTCACCACCTCGGCTCTTGAATGACCTTGTTAGGATCACTATAGGACTTTCATGGCTTGTAACGTAGGATCAGGTTAGGGAGTGGTACATTTAGGATCAATAGTGACTAACTTGGCCCCTCCAAAGCACTACCTAGACTTAGCCCTCACTTCTTATTACCAAATTCTAGTTCTGCCCTATCTCCACAAGTTTTGGGGAGCATCGCCATTTTTATTTTTATTTTATTTTATTTTTATATGTATATATATATATTTTTTTTATATATACATATATTTTTTAAAACTTTGCTCCCCATTCTTTAGTTTCTTCGTATTCCTTTTTCATCACCATTTTCCTTTTATTCCTAACTTTTCCCAAAATAGCCACCCTCAACTTAGGCGTTTTGCCTATATTGAGGTGCACGGTGTCTTTCCGACAGGACCAGGGCCAATAAAAGTCACCCTCAACTTAGGTTTTAACCTAATGTGAGGTTCACGATGTCCTTGGAGAGATTAGGGCCAATATCAGGATTTTCATCAAAGTAGGCAAGGTGAGTTGGATGATTGCAAAGAAAAAGATTCATTATGACTCAAATTCTGGTTCAAAGGGGCACTTTCATTTGGTTAGTCGATTTAGGCTATGTGACTTTTCACAAAAAACGGCCTAAGATCCTTTCCTAATTCAGTCATTCGAGCCTTTCAGTGGGACTAACCGGGCAAGTTCTAGTTTACAAGTGTGCCACTTGAATTCAAACAGTATGCTCACACGCACATGGCACACATCCTACTCTAGCTAACACCAACCAACAAAAGTGTTTTTCTCACTCATTCAAAATCATCAACTAGACAATATGCACAACCTTAGCACAAAAATTATATAAAGTCGTTAGGGCATAATGCATGTACACACAATCACTGTGATTATCATCATACCAACTTAGGATTATTACCCAACCTATTACAGACCGTATGTTTATGCAAATTACAACCTAAACATGTCAGTTCTACTAGATAGACCACCTGAGAGAAAAGAAACATGGCAAAGAAAATTCCCAGGTGACAGGAATGTCCCACCCCCTCCAAAAAGAAGGTGCATTGCCCTCAATGCACAGAAAGTAGACAATAGAAGAATAAAAAGGGCAACGACATACCTGAGACGCACTAGGCGTCGGGCTGATCCGGTACATCAGCATGCGACCCTCCAGTGGGGTCGTCTGCCTCAACTTGTGGTCCACTGGCAGACGCACTTCCAGACGCTCCAGCTTGGGCCGCCTCCGTAGCCAACCTCTCCTGCTTTTCCTGTAGCACTGCTGCTCGCCGACTGGCACAAAATGCTTTGCGAAACTATTTGGCTTCCACCTCTTAAGGATCCTCAGGCGGGCTATGGCGGTGTTGGCGCTTTTTGTCCTTCCCTCTTCTGTGGGAAGGTTCTAATGGCGCCATAGTGGCAGTCGCAGGTGTCGGAGGTGCCGCAGCCTACAAACCCTCCAAAGAAGGGGCCGGAGCAGGAGCTGAAAAGAGGTCCAAGAATGACTCAGCAGGTGTAGGTGGAGGGGGGCATTATATTTGGCTATAAGCACGGCTACTTGGTTTTTCAACTCGGCAACCGTGTTAGCGATGCTGGAGGCCTCCTTCCTCGATAGATTGTTGATCTGCTCCTTGAAGTATGTCTCCAAGCCATTGATCTGGGAATGGAGAACTGTGATCTCTTTGCGCCACTCGGAGCGGATAGACTCTGCATGATTCTGGAGGACCTGTGGCATGCGCTCCACTATTTGATCAACAATAGCCCGTGTCTGTCGCTGCTCATTCACCAGACGGGTCAAGAACTCATAGGGCACATAGACATACCCTGGAGCTGCTGTCGCCTGGGAAGAGCTACCCCCAGCCTGCACTGATGCACCACCTATCGAGGGTATCCCTATAACTCCCTCCAAGTCCATGGGTTGAGTTAGGCCTGCTTGAGAAAACACTGGTGGGGCTCCGTATCGCGATGTCCTTGTCCGAAAAAGGGGGTTGTTGACATCTTTGATCAAAGCTATATTTACCCCTGTTGTTGGATATGTCTTCCGGTCCAAGTATCGCGTGACAGGAACCTAGGCCCATCGGCAGAGAGCTTTGATGAGGCAAGGAAATGGCATGACTGATCGCTCACTGAGGGCCCTATCTCTCATCTCCGTAGCTATGACCCGCCCTGCATTGATGGGATATCGGGCTATGAGGCATGTAACCAGGGAAGCCTGCGACAACTGGAGAATGTTTTCATTGAGAGTGGGTCAAAGACGAGTCCGCACCACAGACCACCAAAACTTAGCCTGAAAGTTTAGGGAGGCTTTCGTAATGGGAGTCCTTGGGTCATTTATCTAAGCACCCTCAATGCCCTATAAAGTGATCTGCTATGCGATCCATATGACTACGGCCACTCTAGAGATAGGGTCAACTAATAAGGCGGACTCAGAAACCTGATGGACTTTTGCCGCATAGAGTCCGTCCGCTGGCGGTCTGTACTCTGGGCCATGTAAGAAGTGGTTGATAATCACCTCAGAGATATCCACTTCTCGTCCCCGAATGGTCAAACTAGGCAGAGGTCTCATATTTCCAGCCATATACCTCTGCAACTGCCGTGTACCACTTCCCACAGAATTGAACAGATCTGCCACATAAGCTGAGTAGAATTCCTGGATGAGGGCAGGTCCATAGAATCCAGGCTTTTGGGTTATCCACCCAAACTCATGGAACTCGAATATGGCTTTGATGTCTGGGACAGCATCAAAGTGCTCAGTGAAAACGATCAACTCTGGGATCACTATGCGTCTCTGAAAACCCCATGAACCTTTGGTCAATCCGTTTAAATAGATGGCCCTGCTACCGGGAGTGGACCACTTGCCGCGGAGGAACAGGAGAGTAGTCTGGGCCTCCTCCTCATTAGGGGCACGAGCAACAGCAGCGTGTATAACATCATCATCACTGTCCCGAAGCTCGGCATTCGCTACGTCATCCGGGTGGGGCGGTGTATCGGGGTCTGCTGGGTGTTCTATGTCTTCAAAGTGCTGAGCAACATCCCCCTTCGCACCCTCCAGTAGAGGTGGCCCCAAAGTGGAAAGTGGAGTCGCTTGTTGGGTCGTCCGGGCCCAAGTTGTGCGGGGGGAGTGGGGTGAGACAGTTCCAGTAAATTGAGCTTCCACCCCCTCAGACGACTCTGAGCCCGAGCTACTCCCTGTTGGTGAACTCGAGGACTCGATGGGATAATCACGAAGTCTGGTTTGTCTACGAGGACCCATCGTGCCTGAAAGCATAAAACAAGTGTCATTAGTCTTTGTAAATTAACAGTCAAACCAAGACTCAACGAGTACTCAGACTTTCTCGTTAGTGGTACTACGTGATAATGACCATTAAGAGTGGCGTCACCCAGTCTATCATCGGGACATTGCACGTAGTACCCATTTAGGTAATCACAACGAATGTGCAGTAACAAAAATCAATCAAAAACAAGTGCAGGACAATTGGATGGACCGTGTGATGTGGAACGACCCGTGGACTGTCTCGTCTGGCAGGACTTATAGCATTTTATTGAAGGGCAACTGGACGAAACCTCACACGGGCCGTGTGACTTGGAATGGTCCGTGTGATGGGTCGTTTGCCTAGGTCACGTTCGATGGGCATCTGCACGGCCCGTGTACAATGACACGGTCCATAAACAGTGCCGTTGCCAGTGTCGGGCACAATTTTACGATGGTAACTCCGCAATTCCGTCCAATCCATTCACAAATCGAGACAACCACAACTTACCCAACAACTATTTCCACAAATACTTCAATTTTGACCCCCCTCCCTTTGTTGTACAATGACACCCTAATTTACAATGTATATGCTAAGACAACCAAGGGTGTAACAATGGTGGATTTTACATACTCACAACCCAATTCTTCACACAGTTAACACCCTAATTTCGAGAAAAGTAAAGTCAAAACCATGAGATACTTACTTGAATTTGGACGAAATTAGATGGTGAGTGCCTAGGATGATGCTTACGGTCGAGAGAGTACACTACGTGAAGTACGAGATGGAGCGTGAGAGGGCAAGCAATTCGTGAAGAAAGAGATGTGATTTGAGGGAGTTGAGAGACTTTGAGAGGAGGTTGGTAGGGGAGTAAGAATGAAAGTGAAAGAATGAATTTTTGGGGAATGAAGTAGGTTATACACGGTCAAACCCGTCAAACGGCTGCGTCATGGTGCTCTAGACGGACCGTTTAATGTGACACAACCCGTCTGGTTGTCCGTGTGATAGGACTTGGCGGTTTATTGCACAGCAGTTCATCGGGGTAGGCTTCTGTCCTACTTCACGGTTGGCCTGACGGTCCGTGTGATGGCACACGACCCGTTTGGCCTTCCGTGTGAAATTACTTGGATGCATGAATAACGTGGCCATGGGGTGAGTCACTGCCACACTACATGGTGGACTTAACGGTCCGTGTGAAATCACATGACCCATTTGGCCCTCCGTGTAATGTGACTTGGATTTATTTCATAATATTTAATAGGGTAAATTCTGTCCCATTTCACGGTAGGCCTCACGGTCCGTTTAACGAAACACGACCCGTTTGGCTTCCTGTGTGAAAGGACTTGGGCAATTAAACTACACGTCCCTATGGCTAAGCTACTGGTCCACTTCACGGTTAGAATCACGGTCCGTGTGGATGCACACGGGGCCGTGTGTCCATCCGTGTAACATGACTTGGCATTTTCTGGACCTATTTTAGAGGGATAGGTTACTGCCCCACTTCATGGCTGGCCTCACGGTCCATGTAGTGTCACACGGGCCGTTTGGCCGTCCGTTTCACGAGACTCAACCTAGATGTACATACCTGGATGGCCGTGGTGACGACACACTTGCAGGCCGCGTGCTGGCACACGGGCCGTGGGTAATGCCGGGCCACATACCTTAGCTTAGCTTGCAAGGAACCCCCATGACTCGCTGTAATGCCCATTTCAGCATATTAACCTGCCTCTGCGATAACAAAAACAACAACTAATGACATATGACAAACGAACCATATAATGTAGAAACTAAAACATAAATTATCAAAACATGGGTTGCCTCCCATGAAGCGCTTGATTTAACGTCGCGGCACGATGCAACTCCCTGATTACTCAGACTTCATCAAGGTGTAATACCTCTACCACCGAGGCTTCAAACATCGCACCTATATATTGCTTGACTCTTTGTCCATTCACCTTGAACCTGTGTCCATTATCTGATTCTAACTCCAACGCACCATGGGGGAAAAATTGAACCACCTTATATGGGTCGGCCCATCTAGATTTCAACTTACTTGGAAATAATCGCAATCGAGAATTGTAAAGCAGCACCTTATCTCCCACATTAAAGCTTCGTGGGACTATGTGTCTATCATGGTGTGCCTTCATTCTGGCCTTGTACAAAGCAACACTATCATATGCTTGTAACCGTACCTCATCTAACTCATTTATTTGATCCAACTTTAGATCAGTGGCTTCATCTAAATTTAAGTTCAATTTCTTTAGGGCCCACAATGCCCTATGCTCGAGTTCCACCGATAAGTGACACGCCTTACCAAATACCAATTGGTATGGTGACATACCGATAGGGGTTTACTAGGCAGTACGGTAGGCCCACAATGCATTATCAAGCTTTCGTGCCCAATCAGTCCTAGAAGCATTTACGGATTTTTCCGAGATCTTTTTGATTTCCTTGTTCGACACTTCGACCTGGCCACTGGTTTGCGGATGATAAGGGGTGGCGACTCGATGCTGTTTGACTTCATACTTGGCTAAGACTGGATGGAAAATCCTGTTACATAAATGAGTTCCCCTATCTCTAATGATAGTTTTGGGGGTCCCAAATCTGGAGAAAATGTTCTGCCTCAGAAACTGTGTTACGCTCTTGCTCTCATTGTTCGGTAGCGCCACTGCCTCCACCCACTTGGAAACATAGTCAACAGCCACCAGGATGTACCGCATCCCATAAGAGCTCACAAATGACCCTATAAAGTCAATACCCCAGACATCGAAAATTTCAACCTCAAGAATAGGCGTTAAGGGCATCTCCTGGTGCCTAGAGATATTTCCTTGTCTCTGACATTGGTCACACCCCACCACTAGGTCATGTGTATCCTTATACAACGTGAGCTAGTAGTACCTACATTGAAGTATCTTTTTAGCTGTCCGGTTGCTACTGTGATGCCCTCCTATGGGAGAAGCGTGACATGCTTCCATTATGCTTAGCATCTCTGCCTCAGGAATGCACCGTCGAATAATCCCATCAGCATATGTGCGGAATAAGAAAGGTTCGTCCCAGAAATACCTGCGTACATCATGCAAAAACTTTTTCCTCTGGTGAGAGGTTAAGTCCTCGGGCATGAGGTCACTCACCAGATAGTTAACAAAATAAGCATACCATGGGATTAAGTCAACAGAGGAAGCTAATACCTGTTCATCTGGGAATGAATCGTCAATGGTAAGCCAGTCGTTGCCCTTTGATTCGTCTTCCAGACGAGACAAATGATCAGCCACTTGGTTTTTTCAGTGCCTTTCCTGTCTTGGACCTCAAAGTCGAACTCTTGCAGTAGAAGAACCCACCGGATCAATCGTGGTTTGGCATTCTTTTTGGTCATGAGGTATCTTAGTGCTGCATGATTAGTATGCACAATTACCTTAGTCCCCAGAAGGTATGCTCTAAACTTGTCGAACGCATAGACGATGGCCAGCAGTTCCTGCTCAGTCACAGTATAGTTCCTCTGGGCCTCGTTCAGGGTTTTGCCGGCGTAGTAAATCGGGTGAAAGACTTTATTGTGCTTCTGACCCAGCATAACTCCCACACCAGTACCACTAGCGTCGCACATGATTTCGAAGGGGCATGGCCAATCTGGAGCCATAACAACTGGTGCAGTGATCAGCTTCTGTTTAAGATTCAGAAAAGCCTGCTTGCAACTTTCATCAAAGTGGAATTTGACATCTTTTTCTAACATCTTGCACAATGGATGTGCTATTTTGGAGAAGTCTTTTATGAATCGACGGTAAAAGCCTGCGTGCCCCAAGAAACTTCTCACCCCTTTAACTGAAATAGGCGGTGGTAGCTTTTCAATTACTTTAATTTTTGCTTTATCTACCTCTATGCCACTTTTGGAGATTTTGTGGCCAAGGACTATTCCCTCCCTGACCATGAAATGACATTTCTCCCAGTTCAAAACCAGGTTTGCCTCTTCACAGCGTTGTAAGGCTTTGCTCAAATTTAGAAGACAATCATCAAAGGAATCACCTACCACTACAAAATCATCCAAGAATACTTCCAAGGTGTCTTCAACCATATCAGAGAAGATTGACATCATGCATCGCTGAAATGTAGCTGGGGCATTACACAATCTAAACGGCATCCTTCTGAAAACAAATGTTCCATAAGGACAGGTAAATGTAGTCTTCTCTTGGTCTTCAGGGGCTATTGATATCTGATTATATCCCGAGTAACCATCAAGAAAATAATACCAACCTCTGTCTGCTAACCGATCTAACATCTGGTCCATGAAGGGCATGTGGAAGTGGTCCTTCAAGGTCCATTTGTTTAGTTTTCTGTAATCCATGCACACCCGCCAACCCGTTATAGGACATGATGGGACCAACTCATTCTTGTCGTTAGCTATGACTGTCATTCCCCCCTTTTTAGGTACACATTGGACTGGACTAACCCACAGGCTATCTAAAATTAGGTAGATCACCCCAACATCCAACCACTTAATGATCTCTTTCTTAACAACCTCTTGCATGGGTGGGTTTAGCCTGCACTGGTGTTCGATGCTGGACATGTAGTTATCTTCCAGTTTGATTTTATGAGTGCATATACCAGGTGGGATTCCCTCAATGTCAGCTATAGACCACACAATTACCTTTTTGAACCTTTGTAGAACCACCAACAGTGCTACCATTTGTGCATCCTGCAAATCTGCAGCAGCAATCACAGGTAAAGTATTATTAGTGCCAAGAAAAACATACCTTAGATGGTGTGGCAGTTCTTTGAGCTCTACAGTGGGGGGCTTTTCGATCGAAGGTTTGGCAGGTGGCGACGGTCTATTTTGCAAATCTAGGTCCAACCTTCTAGGCACATAGGGTCTAGTTCCCCTACCTTGCAGTGCTTGCACTGCACTCTTATAGTCAGTTATGCTGTCATCGGGGAAGTTCATAATGACAACAGCCAACTCGTCGACACTCAACTCCTCTTCAACTGGAACCTTAGAAAAGTATGTGTCCTCTACATCTATGACAGACATTACTGACATTTCTTTGGGCCTCTTCATAGATGCACACACATTGAATTTGACTTCTTCAGTATTCAAGCGGAAAGTCAACTCTCCTTGTTCCACATTCACCAATGCTCTACCGGTGGCCAATAATGGTCTCCCAAGAATGATGGGGACCTCAAAGTCAAACTGACTGTCAAGAATAACAAAATCCACAGGAAAAATAAACCTGCCTACCTTTACCATCACATCACATAGGATTCCCACTGGCCTCTTAACTGACCCGTCTGCCATAAGCAGCCGCATCGTCGTGGGTGTGGGGGCTTCCAAGCTCAACTGTCGGTATACTGCTAGTGGCATCAGATTTATGCTTGCTCCCAAATCGCAGAGGGGCCGTGCAAAATTCAACGCTCCTATTGTGCATGGAATGGTAAAAGCCCCATGGTCCTCCTTTTTCTCAACCAATGATCTTGTAGCGATGGCACTGCAGTGGTGGAGGGTCCCAGATGACTCAGATGTGATAGTTCTTTTCTTGGTTACAGATCTTTCATGAATTTGGCGTAGCCCGGCATCTGCTTTAGTGCTTCCACTAGGGGTATGTTGACAGACAATGCTTTTAGCATTTCTAAAAACTTCTGGAACTTGCCATTGTCTTGTTTTTTCTTCAACCTTTGTGGAAACGGTGGTGGCGGCTTAGGGATAACTGGCAAGGGTGTTGGTTTTGGTGTGTCCATGCTATTTGATTTACTACAAATCTCAGCGTCTTTGGGCATCTCCCCTGCGTCCTTCCCCACCGCATCAGGTTGTTGCACTTCTGTACTAGCTTCGCCACTTCTCCCTTGAAATCCCTTATCTCTGATCGACACTGGTTCAGGGAGCATCATTCCACTCCTTGTAGTCACTGCCATACAATGCCCATCATTTTTGGGGTTCTGAATGGTATCACTAGGAAGAGCCCCAACTTTCTTTGATTTAGTGAAGCAGATAGCTAACCCATCTTATGCTCCAATTGTTTGATTGAAGTAGAGTGAGAGTCCACCAATTGGCGAATATTTGATATTTTTCCACGCATATCTCTCACCCCACACTCAGTAGCCTCCACCTTGTCCAGCACTTTAGCCATCATCTCTTCAAGCTTTGAGGATCTACTGCCCATAGTTGGACGCTCTCTATTCATAGGAGGTACATATGGTGCAGGTCGATCATTTCTGATGTTATCTCTGTTCTACCAATTTCCATTGTCTCTCGCCATGGGTCGATCATAATAATTTTCTCGTCCATAGTTTCGACCTTGGTTTCCAGAGTTAAAGGGCCAAAACCCCCCTAGTTGTTTAGCAACTTAGCCTCTTCGTCGAACTCGTACCCTGCATAATCATACCTGGGTGCCAAGTCTACTACTTTTACCTTTTCCATACCTCCACCCAGCAGCTTCTTTGTCAGCAAGTCCATTTGAGTTCACATGTGAGTCATGTCTTGATCACGTTCCTCTTCTTTCTTGCGCTGCTCAACACTCATCCCAACAAGGAACCCTGAGCAATCGCCATCTCTTGTGTACTAGGCTCTGCTATTTTTGGCCACTTGATCTAAGATGCCGATAATATTGGGAAATGTTCTAGCCATATATGAACCCCCACAAGCTGCATCAACAATGGGTTTAGTCACAAAGTTACACGATCGGTAGAAAACTTCTTTGAGATGCTCATCTGTGAGGTTGTGGTTTGGGCATTGTTTAATCTTTTGCCTGAACTGCTCCCATGTCTCATATAGCACCTCTGTCGGTAACTGCTAGTGTGCACCTATCTCATCTTTCAGCTTAAGTTTTGTAGACGCTGGAAAAAACTCTTTCTAAAAATACTTCCTTTAGCTCACCCCAGGTGTGGATAGAATCGTAAGGGAGTCCGTTCAGCCACTTGGTTGCCTCCCCAGACAGAGACAACGGGACCAACCTGGGATTTCAGAGGACTGACAGGTAGAGACAAAGTTCATGAGATGCTGGTTGGCATCTTCATGTGGTTGTCCCGTAAACATACCCTTCAGCGACAACATCTGCAACATAGTGCTGGTGATTGTGAACTTAACTCCCACAGGCAATGACGGCTAGACAATTTCTCCTGTAGCCCCAGCACCGTCTTCTTCATCATATCTTGCTCGTGGTTGCTGGTGAACAGGTGGCTGAATAGGGGGCGGTGGTCTATCTCCAACGTGGTGTTGAAGAGGGACCACCGGTGGGACTCTCTCAACATCCAGGTCATGAATACCAAGTCCATCATGGCCCCTATTTTCGACATTAAGGGCTAATTCTTGTCGTCGCTGCACCTCGCGCTCTTGTGCGTTCATTCTTCTGATGGATCTCTGTAGCTCTTGGTCGTAGGCGAATAAAGGTTCACTTTTACTGCGGGTGGCGGGCATACAAAGCCTGTCTCCTGCAGCACTAACAAACAAAACAAAAAAAAAGTAAAATCAGGAAATAGAATTACACTAAAACTAGCACTAATAGACTATATCTTTGCCGTATTCCCCGGCAACGGCGC
>JBCEWC010017877.1:0-12260 GCA_038996855.1 Solanum aculeatissimum
CTTTGTAGACTTATTGTATATAGTGTGGTTGTATCTTGTCTCTAAATAGTTGTGGCCTCAACGGCCAAGTCTTGTATATAAGCTAGTGATACTTATTTTGATCTCCTTATCGCAGTAGAGTTGTCATAGACATTTGCATGATAAGTACAGGTTGTATGTTGGTTCTCTCGGGCCTAAAGGGCACCGAGTGCCTGTCCGTCTTGGTAGAGGTGGAGGCATGACACGGGCTGACTCCGGACGGCTTAAAATCCGATGCGCAGACCTATCCGAATCTGAACCTGTCTTAACCCTATTAATGGGTCGGCCTGAGCCCGAGACGATCGAATCTCGATTCGCGGGACGAACTGAACACGATCACCTGGAAACTTAATTAAAAGGTCAGGCTGACTCTAGACGGCTAAAATCCCGATGCGCGGGCCTACCTGAGTCCGAACTAGTCTGAACCCTATTAATGGGCCGGCATGAATCCGTGCAGGTCGAATATCGATTCGCGGGCCGAATCAAACACAATCACTTGGAAACCCGATTAATGGGCCGGGCCGATTTCAGATGACTCAAAACTCGATGTGCGGGCCTACCCGAGTCCGAACCGGTCTTAACCCTATTAATGGGTCGGCCAGAGCCCGAGCCCGAGCCGGTCGAATCTCGATTCGCAGGCGGAATCGAACAAGATCACTTGGAAACCTGATTAATGGGCCTACCTGAGTCCGGATGGCTCGTAACCCGATGCGCGGGCCTACCTAAGTCTGAACCGGTCTTACCCCTATTAATATGCCATCCCGAGTTCAAGCCGATCGAATCTCGATTCACAGGCCAAATCGAACCTATCACGATCACCTAGAAACTCGATTAATGGGCCAGCCGAGTTCGGATGGTTCGAAATCCGATGCACGGGCCTACCCGAGTCTGAACCAGTCTTAACCCTATTAATGGACCATCCCGAGCCCGAGCCAGTCGAATATTAATTCGCGGGCCGAACCAAACACGATCACTTGGAAACCTGATTAATGGATCGGGCTGACTCTGGATGGGTCGAAACCCGATGCGCGGGCCTACATGAGTCTGAACCGGTCTTAACCCTATTAATGGGCCATCCTGAGTCCGAGCTAGTCGAATCTCGATTCATGGGCTGAACCGAAGACGATCACCTGGAAACCCGATTAATGGGTCGGGCCAAGACCGGACGGCTCAAAACCCGATGTACGGGCCTACCCGAGTCCGAACCAATCTTAACCATATTAATGGGCCGGCCTGAGCCCGAGACGGTCGAATCTCATTTCGCGGGCCAAAACGAACACAATCACTTGGAAACCCTATTAATGGGTCGGGCCGAGTACGGACAGCTCGAAACTCGATGCGCGGGCCTACCCGAGTCCAAAACGGTCTTAACCTTATTAATGGTTCGGCCCGAGCCTGAGACGGTCGAATCTCAATTCGCGGGCTGAACTGAATACGATCACCTGAAAACCCGATTAATGGGTCGAGCAAACTCTGGACGGCTCAAAATCTGATGCACGGGCCTATCTGAATCTGAGCCTGTGTTAACCCTATTAATGGGCCAGCCCGGGCCCGACACCGTCGAATCTTGATTCGCGGGCTGAACTGAACACGATCACTTGGAAACCTGATTAAAGGGTCGGGCTAACTCCAGACGGCTCGAATCCTGATGCGCGGGCCTACCCGAGTGCGAACTGGTCTGAACCCTATTAATGGGTCGGACTGAATACGTGCAGGTCGAATATCGATTCGCGAGCCGAACCAAACACGATCACTTGGAAACTCGATTAATGGGCCGAGCCGAGTTTAGACGGCTTGAAACTCGATGCGCGGGCCTACCCGAGTCTGAACCGGTCTTAACCCTATTAATGGGTCAGCCAAAGTCCGAGACTGTCGAATCTCTATTCGCGGGTCGTATCAAACATGTTCACTTGGAAACCCGATTAATGGGCGGGCTGAGTCCGGACGGCTCGAAACCTGATGCGCGGGCCTACCAAAATCCAAACTGGTTTTAACCCTATTAATGGGTCGGCCCGAGTCCGAACTAGTCCTAACCCTGTTAATGGGTCGGCCCGAGCCCGATATGGTCGAATCTTGATAAGCGGGCTGATTCGAACACAATCACCTAGAAACCCGATTAATAGACCGGGCAGAGTCCGAATGGGTCGAAAACCGATGCACGGGTCTACCCGAGTTCGAACCGGTTTTAACCCTATTAATGGGCTGGTTCGAGCCAGACATGATCGAATCTCGATGCGCGAGCCGAAAAGAACACGATCACCTGGAAACCCAATTAATGGGTCGGGCCGAGTCCGGACGGCTAGAAACCCGATGCGCGGGCCTACCCGAGTCTGAATCGTTCTTAACCCTATTAATGGGTCAACCTGAGTCTGAGCCGATTGAATCTCAATTCGCGGGACAAATCGAAAATGATCACCTGGAAAGTCGATTAATAGGTGGTCAGCCCGAGCTGGTCAAATCTTGATTCGCAGGCCGATCCGAACACGATCAACTGAAACCTGATTAATGGATCCGGCCGAGTTCGGATAGCTTGAAACCCGATGCGTGGGCTTACTAGAGTCTGAACCAGTGTTAACCCTATAAATGGGTTGGCCCGAGCCGGTCGAATCTCGATTCGCGGGCTGAACCAAACTCGATCACCGCAAAACCCGATTAATCGGTCAGGCCGAGTCTGAATGGCTAGAAACCCGATACTCGGGCCTACCCGAGTTCGAATTGGTTTTAACCCTATTAATGGGTCGGCCCGAGTTCGAGCCAGTCAAATCTCGATTCGCGGGCCGAACCGAACATGATTACTTGGAAACCCGATTAATGGTTAGGGCAGAGTTCGGACTGCTCGAAACCTGATGCGTGGTCCTACCCGAGTCCGAACTGGTCTTAACCCTATTAATGGGTTGGCTCGAGCCCGAGACGCTCGAAACCCAATTTGCGAGCCAAACCGAACATGATCACCTAGAAACCCAATTAAATGGCAAGGCCGTGTTCGGACGGTTTGAAACCCGATGCGCGGGCCTACCCGAGTCCGAACTGGTCTTAACCCTGTTAATGGGCCGGCCCGAGCCCGAGACGGTAGAATCTCGATACGCGGGCCGAACCAAACACGTTCACCTGGAAACCCAATTAATGGGCCAGGCCGAGTTCGTACGGCTAGAAACTCGATGCGTGGGCCTACCCTATTCCGAACCGATTTTAACCATATTAATGAGCCGGCCCGAGTTCGAGTAGGTTGAATCTTGATTCGTAGGCCGAACTGAACACGATCACCTGAAAACCTGATTAATGAGTCGGGCCAAGTTCGGGCGGCTCAAAACCTGATACACGGGCCTACCTAAGTCTGAACCGGTCTTAACCCAATTAATAGGCCAACCCGAGCTCGAGAGGGTCGAATCTCGATTCGCTGGCCGAACCGAACACGATCACCTGGAAACCCGATTAATGGGTCGGGCCGAGTCTGGATGGCTCGAAACCTCATGCGCGGGCCTACCAGAGTCAGAACCGGTTTTAACCCTATTAATAGATTAGCCCTAGCCCGAGACGGTCGAATCTTGATTCGCGGTCCGAATCGAACAAGATCACCTGGCAACTTGATTAATATGTCAGGCTGAGTCCGGACGGCTCGAAACCCGATGAGCGGTCCTACCCGAGTCCGAACCGATCTTATCCCAATTAATGGGTCGGCCCGAGCCCGAGAAGCACTAAACTCAATTCGCGGACCGAACCAAACACGATCACCTGCAAACCCGATTAATGGGTCAGGCCGTTTCCAAACGACTCAAAACCCGATGCGCGGGCCTACCCGAGTTTGAACTGGTCTTAACCCTATTAATGGGCCAGCCCGAGCCGATCGAATATCGATTCGCGGTTCAAACAGAAAATGATCACCTAGAAACCTGATTAATGGGTCGGGCCGAGTCAGGATGGCTCGAAAGCCTATGCGCGGTCCTACTCGAGTTCGAACCGGTCTTAACCCTATAAATGGGTCGGACCGTTCCCAAGACGGTCGAATCTCGATTCGCGGGTCGAACCGAACACGATCACCTGGAAACATGATTAATGAGCTGGGCCGAGTCCGAACCAGTCTTAACCCTATTAATGGGCCGGCACGAGCACGAGCCGGGCGAATCTCTATTCGAAGGCCTAACCGAACATGATCACCTGGATAACCGATTAGTGGATCGGGCCAAGTTTCGATGGCTCGAAAGCCGATGCGTGGGCCTACCCGAATCCAAACCGGTCTTAACCCTATTAATGGGCTGGCCTGAGCCCGAGCCGATCAAATCTTGATTCACGGGCCGAACCAAACACGATCACCTGGAAACCTGATTAATGGTTCAAGCAGAGTCCGGACGGCTCGAAACTCGATGCACAGTCCTACCCGAGTCCGAACCTGTCTTAACCCTATTAATAGGCTGGCCCAAGCCCGAGACAGTCGAATCTCGATTGGCAGGCCAAACCGAACACGATCACCTGGAAACCCGATTAATGGGTCGGGGCGAGTCCGAATGGCTCGAAACCCGATACGCAGGCATACCCGAGTCTGAATCGGTCTTAACCCTGTTAATGGGCCGGCCCAAGCCTGAGACGATTGCATCTCGATTCATGGACCGATCTGAACACGATCACCTGGAAACCCGAATAATGGGGTGGGCCGAGTTGGATGGCTCGAAACCGGATGCGCGGGCCTACCCGAGTCTGAACCAGTCTTAACCCTATAAAGGGGTCGGCCCGAGCTCGAGCCGGTCGAATCTCGATTCACGGGCTGAACCGAACACGATCACCTAGAAACCCGATTAATCGGTGGGGCCGAGTTCGGACGACAAGAAACCCGATGCACGGGCCTACCCGAGTCCGAACCGGTTTTAACCCTATTAATGGTCCGGCCCGAGATCAAGCCGGTTGTATCTCGATTCGCGGGCCGAATTGAACATGATCACCTAGAAACCCGATTAATGGTTCGGGCAGAGACCAGACGGCTCGAAACCCGATGCGCGGGCCTACCTGAGTCCGAACCGGTCTTAACCATATTAATGGGTCGGCTCGAGTCCGAGACGATTGAATCTCGATTCGCGGGTTGAACCGAACATGATCACCTGGAAACCCGATTAATGGGTCGGGCCGTTTCCAAACGACTCGAAACCCGATGCGCCGGCCTACCCGAGTTTGAACTGGTCTTAACCCTATTAATGGGCCAGCCCGAGCCGGTTGAATCTCGATTCGCGGGTCAAACAGAAAATGATCACCTAGAAACCTGATTAATGGGTCGGGCTGAGTCAAGATGGCTCGAAAGCCGATGCGCGGTCCTACTCGAGTTCGAACCGGTCTTAACCTTATAAATGGGTTGGACCGTGCCCGAGACGATCGAATCTCGATTCGCGGGTCGAACCAAACACGATCACCTGGAAACATGATTAATGGGCTGGGCCGAGTCCGAACAGCTCGAAAGTCGATGCGCGGGCTTACCGGAGTCCGAACCAGTCTTAACCCTATTAATAGGCCGGCACGAGCACGAGCCGAGCGAATCTCGATTCGAAGGCGTAACAGAACATGATCACCTGGATAATCGATTAGTGGGTCAGGCCAAGTTTCGACGGCTCGAAAGCCGATACGTGGGCCTACCCGAATCCAAACCGGTCTTAACACTATTAATGGGATGGCCTGAGCCCGAGCCGATCAAATCTTGATTCACGGGCCGAACCAAACACGATCACCTGGAAACCGGATTAATGGTTCAGGCAGAGTCCGGAAGGCTCGAAACTCGATGCACAGTCCTACCCGAGTCCGAACCTGTCTTAACCCTATTAATGGGCTGGCCCAAGCCCGAGACAGTCGAATCTCGATTGGCAGGCCGAACCGAACACGATCACTTGGAAAACTGATTAATGGGCCAGGGCGAGTCCGAATGGCTCGAAACTCGATGCGCAGGCATACCCGAGTCCGAATCGGTCTTAACCCTGTTAATGGGCCGGCCTAAGCCTGAGACGATTGAATCTTGATTAATGGGGCGGGCCAAGTCCGGATGGCTCGAAACCGGATGCGCGGGCCTATCTGAGTCTGAACCAGCCTTAACCCTATAAAGGGGTCGGCCCGAGCCTGAGCCGGTCGAATCTCGATTCACGGGCTGAATCGAACACGATCACCTGGAAACCTGATTAATCGGTCGGGCCGAGTTCGGACGATAAGAAACCCGATGCACGGGCCTACCCGAGTGTGAACCAATTTTAACCCTATTAATGGGTTGGCCCGAGTTCAAGCCGATTGTATCTCGATTCGCAGGCCGAATTGAACACGATCACCTAGAAACCCGATTAATGGTTCGGGCAGATTCCAAACGGCTCAAAACCCGATGCGCGGGCCAACCTGAGTCCGAACCGATCTTAACCATATTAATGGGTCGGCTCGAGCCTGAGACAATTGAATCTCGATTCACGGGCCGAACCATTCATGATCACCTGGAAACTCGATTAATGGGCACGGCCGAGTTCAGATGGTTCGAAACCCGATGCGCGGGCCTACCCGATTCTGAATCGATCTTAACCTTATTAATGAGTCGGTCCGAGATCGAGACGATCGAATCTCGATTCGCGGGCTAAACCAAACACGATCACCTGGAAACCCAATTAAAGGGAAAGGCCGAGTCCGGACGGCTCGAAACCTGATGCGCGGGCCTACCATACACAACCACCTGGAAACCCGATTAATGGGCCGGGTCTAGTCCAAACGGCTCAAAACCCGATGTGCAGGCCTAACCGAGTTCGAATCGGTTTTAACCCTATTAATGGGCTGGCCCGAGCCCGAGATGGTAGAATCTCGATAGGCGGTCCGAACCAAACACGACCACCTTGAAATCTGATTTATGGGCCAGGCCGAGTCCAGACGGCTCAAAACCCGATGCGCGAGCCTACCCGAGTCCGAACTGATTTTTACCCTATTAATGGGCTGGCCCGGGCCCGAGATGGTCGAATCTCTATTCGCGAGCCGAACCGAATACGATCACCTGGAATCCCAATAAATGGGTCGGGCCGAGTCCAGACGGCTCGAAACCCGATGCGCGGTCCTACCCGAGTCTGAACCGGTCTTAACACTATTAATGGGTCTGCCCGAGCCCGAGACGGTCGAGTCTCGATTAGCGGGACGAACCGAACATGATCACCTGGAAACTCGATTAATGGGTCGGGCTGAATCCGGACGGCTCGAAACCTAATGCGCGGGTCTACCCGAGTTGGAACCGGTCTTAACCCAATTAATGGGTCGGCCCGACCCCGAGATGGTCGAATCTCGACTCGCGGGACGAACCGAACACGATCACCTGGAAACCTGATTAATGGGTCAGGCTGAGTCCGAACGGCTCAAAACTTAATGCGCGGGCCTACCTGAGTCCAAATCGGTTTTAACCCTATTAATGGGCTAGCCCGAGACGGTAGAATCTCGATAAGAGGTCCGAACCGAACACAATCACCTGGAAACCCAATTAATGAGTCGGGCCGAGTCCGAATAGCTCGAAACCCGATGTGCGGGCCTACCCGAGTCCGAACCAATTTTAACCTTATTAATGGGCTAGCCCGAGCCCGAGACAGATGAATCTCTATTCGCGGGCCGAATCAAACACGATCACCTGAAAACTCGATTAATGGGTCAGGCCAAGTCCGGATATCTCAAAACCTGATGCGCGGTCCTACCCGAGTCCAAACCGGTCTTAACCCTATTAATGGATTGGCCCGAGCCCGAGACGGTCGAATCTCGATTCGCGATTAGAATCGAACAAGATCACTTGGAAACCCGATTAATGGTCCGGGATGAGTCCGGACGGCTTGAAACCCGATGTGCAGCCCTACCCGAGTCTGAACCGATCTTAACCCCATTTATGGGTCGGCCCAAGCCCGAGCCGGTCGAATCTCATTCGTGTGCCAAACCGAACACAATCACCTAGAAACCCGATTAATTGGTCGGGCCCAAGCCCGAGACGCTCGAAACTTGACTCACGGGCCAAACTAAACACGATCACCTGGAAACTCGATTAATGGCCCGGGCCAAGTCCGGACGGCTCAAAACCTGGTGCGCGGGCCTACTCGAGTCCGAATCGGTCTTAACTCTATTAATGGGCCAGCCCGAGCCCAAAACTATCGAATCTCAATTCGCGGGCCGAACCGAACATGATCACCTGAAAACCAGATTAATGTGCCGGGCCGATTCCAAACAGCTCGAAACCCGATGTGCGGGCCAACCCGAGTCTGAATCGGTCTTAACCCCATTAAGGGGCCGGCCTGAGCCCGAGACGGTTGAATCTCGATTTGCGGGCCATATACAACACGATCACCTGGAAACCCAATAAATGGGTTAGGTCGAGTCTAGATGGCTCGAAACTCGATGTACGAGCCTACCCGAGTCCGAACTGGTCTTAACCTTATTCTTGGGTCGGTCCGAGCCTGAGACGTTCGAATCTCAATTATTGGGCCAGGACTAGTCCGGACACTATCACGTGGAAACCCGATTATTCGGCCGGGACTAGTCCGGACGGCTCAAAACCTGATGTGGGGGCCTACCAAAGCCCGAACCGGTTTTAACCCTATAAATGGGTCGGCTCGAGTCCGAATCAGTTTTAACCCTTTTAATGGGCAAGCCCGAGTTGAGCCGGTCGAATCTCGATTCGCGGTCGAACTAAACCCGATCACCTAGAAACCCGATTAATGCACCGGGCCGAGTCCGGACGGCTTGAAACTCGATCCGTGGGCCTACCCGAGTCTGAACCGGTCTTAACCCTATTAATGGGTCAGCCCAAGCCCGAGACGGTCGAATCTCGATTCGCAGACAAAACCGAACACAATCACCTGAAAACTCGATTAATGGGCCAGGCCGAGTCCGGACGGCTAGAAACCCGATGCGTGGGCCTACCCGATTCCGAACCGTTCTTAACCCTATTAATGGGTCGGCACGAGTCCGAGCCGATCAAATCTCTATTCACGGGACGAACCAAATATGATCACCTGGAAACCCGATTAATGGGTCGGGAGAGTCCAGATGGCTCGAAACCCGATGTGCGGCCCTACCCCAGTCCGAACCATTCTTAACCCTAATAATGGGTCAGCTCGAGCTCGAGCCGGTCGAATCTGGATTTCGGGCCAATCCGAACACGATCACTTGGAAACCTGATTAATGGGTCAGGCCGAGTCCGGATGGCTCGAAACATAATGCATGGGCTTACCCGAGTTTGAACCAGTATTAACCATATAAATGGGTTGGCCCGAGCCCGAGCCGGATGAATCTTGATTCGCGGGCCGAACGGAACACGATCACTGTGAAAAGAAATTAATCGGCTGAGCCAATTCCGGACGGCTAGAAACCCGATACGCGGGCCTACCCGAGTTCGTACCGATTTTAACCCTATTAATTGGCCGGCCCAAGTTCGAGCCAGTCGAATCTCGATTCACGGGCCGAACCGAACACTATCACCTGGAAACCCGTTTAATATTTCGGGTAGAGTCCGGATAGCTCGAAACTCGATGCGCGGTCCTACTCGAGTCCGAACCGATCTTAACCCTATAATGGGCTGGCCCGAGCCCGAGATGCTCAAAAACCGATTCGCGGGCCAAACCGAAAACGATCACCTAGAAATTTGATTAATTGGCAAGACCGTGTCTGGACGGCTCGAAACCCGATGTGCGGGCCTACCCGAGTCCGAAATAGTCTTGACCCTATTAATGGGATGGACCAAGCCCGAGACGGTCGAATCTCGATACGTGGATCGAACCGAACACGATCACCTGAACACCCGATTAATGGGCCAGGCAGAATTCGGATGGCTCAAAAACTGATTCGCGGACCTACTTGAGTCCGAACTGGTTTTAATTCTATTAATGAGCTGGTTCGAGCCAGAGACTGTCAAATCTCGATACGCGGGCCGAACCGAACATGATCACCTGGAAACTCGATTAATGGGTCGGGCAGAGTTTGGACGGCAAAAAACCCGATGCGCTGCCTACCCTAGTCTGAATCGGTTTTAACCCTATTAATGAGTTGGCCCGAGTTCGAGCCTGTTGAATCTCGATTTACGGGCCAAACTGAACATGATCAGCTAGAAAACCGTTTAATGGGTCGGGGAAAGTCCAGACAGCTCGGAACCGATGCACGGGCCTACCCGGGTCCAAAATGGTCTTAACCCTATTAATGGGCCAGCCCGAGCTCGAGACGGTCGAATCTCGATTCACCGACCAAATTGAACACGATCACCTGGAAACTTGATCAATGGGCTGGACCGATTCTGGATGGATCGAAACCCGATGCACGGGCCTACCTGAGTCTGAATCGGTCTTAACCCTACTAATGGGTCGGCCCGAGCCAGAGACGGTCGAATCTCGATACGCGGGCCGAACCGAACACGATCACCTGGAAACCTTTTTAATGGGTTGGGATGAGTTCGAGTCGGTTTTAACCCTATTTATGGACTGGCCCGAGCCCGAGATGGTCGAATCTCGATTCGCGGTTCGAATCAAACACGATCACCTGAAAACTCGATTGATGGGCCGAGCCGAGTCCGAACGGCTCAAAACCCGATATGCGGTCCTACTTGAGTCTGAACTGATCTTAACCCTATTAATGGGTCGGCCCGAGCCTGAGACAGACGAAACTTGATTCGCGGGCCAAACCGAACATGATCACCTAAAAACTCGATTAATGGGCCAGGCCGAGTCCGGATGGCTCGAAACCCAATGTGCGGGCCTACCCGAGTCTGAATCGGTCTTAACCCTATTAATGGGCCGGCCCGAGCCCGAGACGATTGAATCTCGATTCGCGAGTTGAACCGAACATGAACACCTGGAAACCCGATTAATGGGGCGGGTCGAGTCCGGACAGCTCGAAACACGATGCGCGGGCCTACCCAAGTTTGAACTGGTCTTAACCCTATTAATGGGCCAGCCCGAGCCGGTCGAATCTTGATTCGCGGGTCAAACAGAAAATGATCACCTAGAAACCTGATTAATGGGTCGGGCCGAGTCAGGATGGCTCGAAAGCCGATGCGCGGTCCTACTCGAGTTCGAACCAGTCTTAACCCTATAAATGGGTCGGACCGTGCCCGAGACGGTCAAATCTCGATTCGCGGGTCAAACCGAACACGATCACCCGGAAACATGATTAATGGGCTGGGCCGAGTCCGGACAGCTCGAAAGCCAATGCGCGGGACTACCCGAGTCCGAACCGGTCTTAACCCTATTAATGGGTCGGCACGAGCACGAGCCGGGCGAATCTTGATTCGAAGGCCTAACCGAACATGATCACCTGGATACCCGATTAGTGGGTCGGGCCAAGTTTCGACGGCTCGAAAGCCAATGCGTGGGCCTACCCGAGTCCAAACCGGTCTTAACCCTATTAATGAGATGGCCTGAGCCCGAGCCGATCAAATCTTGATTCGCAAGCCGAACCGAACACGATCACCTGGAAACCTGATTAATGGTTCAGGCAGAGTCCGGACGACTCGAAACTCGATACACAGTCTTACCCGAGTCCGAACCTGTCTTAACCCTATTAATGGGCTGGCCCAAGCCCGAGACGCTCGAAACCCAATTTGCGGGCCAAACCAAACATGATCACCTAGAAACCCGATTAATTAGCAAGGGCGTGTCTGGATGGCTCGAAACTCGATGCGCGGGCCTACTCTAGTCTGAACCGGTCTTAAACCTATTAATGGGCCGGCCCGAGCCCGAGATGGTCGAATCTTGATAGGCGGACCGAACCGAACACGATCACCTGAAAACCCGATTAATAGGCCGGGCAGAGTCCGGACGGCTCAAAAACCGATGCGCGGGCCTACCCGAGTCCGAACTAGTTTAAACCCTATTAATGGGCTGGTTCGAGCCAGAGACGATCCAATCTCGATATGCGTGCTGAACAGAACACGATCACCTGGAAACTCGATTATTGGGTCGGGCAGAGTTTGGATGGCTAGAAACTCGATGCGCTGGCCTACCCTAGTCCGAACCGGTTTTAACCCTATTAATGAGTCGGCCCGAGTTTGAGTTGGTCGAATCTCGATTTGTGGGCCAAACTGAACGCGATCACCTAGAAACCCGATTAATGGGTCAGAGAAAGTCTGTACGGCTCGAACCGGTCTTAACCCTACTAATAGGCCGGCCAAAGCCAGCGACGGTCAAATCTCGATACGCAGGCCGAACTGAACACGATCACCTGGAAACTCGATTAATGGGTCGGGCCGAGTCTGAACGGCTCAAAACCTGATGCGCGGGCCTACC